>APFE031520613.1:172436-191695 GCA_000404065.3 Pinus taeda
TAACAACCAATGTTGACCATGATTTGACACATTAACTGATAATACTTCATCACTCATACCTGAACCCGATGTCGAACCTGTATCTGTTGTATTCACCTCCATCTTCTCTGTCGAAGACTCTGCTTTTGAAGTTTGTTGTTGTCGCTTCCAGCAGTCCTTCTTTAAATGCCTTGATTTGCAACAAAACCAGCACTTTAGCTTACTCTTCTTCCCTTTCGACTTTGAACGTGAGTCGCTCGGCTTCCTGAGGCGTCTTTCTTTTGAACGACCTCTAACCATCATAGCTTCTGATGTAGAGGTTTCAGAATGCGACTTCCTCCTTGTTTCTTCCGATTAATAAGGATGCACACATCATCAAAATTCAATAGTTTCTTGATGAACTAAAGACTTTATAGTGAAGTAACAAATGGATCCCATAGATTCGGGCATACGAGCATCGCAATAAAGTAATAGCTTTTCATCCTCGGATGGATTTTTTACTTCTATCTACTTTGTCATTGCACAAGAAAGAGTATTAGAAAGCATTTAAATGTCAGCATCGATGTACTCCTTCATTTCTTCAAACGTACAACTGTCGCTTCAGGAGAATCCTATTGGTTAAGGATTTGGTCATGTACAGTTTCTCTAGTTTCGTCCACAAACCAACAGCTGTTGTTTCTGACACAATATTAGACAGGACATCGTCCGCCAGGCATAATCGAATGGCACTTACAGCTCTTTCATCCATTTCGTCCCACTCATTGTCTATGATGTTGTAAGGTTGTTTGGATTTACCCATCAATGCCTTTACCACGCCTTGTTGGACAAGCAAGTCATGCATTTTCACCTTCCAGATCTCAAAATTATTCTTGCCATTGAATTTCTCAATTTCAAACTGGGCACTTTGAGTTTTCGCCATTTTGTATGAAAAAGCACAATAATCTCCAATATCAACGTTTTAAATACCAGTAATTTAAAAAAAAAAAATTGCCTATGCCTTTAAAACAAAGATATCTTCCCTTCACAAAAAATTTTCTGCCTTTGCATTTGTTTTTACACAACCAAAAAACCATGCCTATGTCTTTCTGCCTTTGCCTTTAAAACAAAAAAATACCTTTTGCACGTATATTACTTCGATGTCTTTATTGATTTAGAATTTGGTTGAATTTTTGTTTTAAAAAATTCGCAAGGCATGAAACTTCCATTATATACCAAATTCCACTCTAATATACAATGCAAAGAAAAAACTGAATTGTCATAAACTTTAATGACATTATACCTCCACCCATATGCGTTCACCCATATAACATATTACCACCATATGTGTTCACCCATATAACATATTACCACCATATGTGTTCACCCATATAACATATTAATCCACCATATGTGTTTCAACGTTTTTTTTTTTTAACACATATATGTTATATAAATTTAAAAGAGTTGCGCTTTAAAACTATATAACTTTTAAAAAATCGGCCCTTTAAAAAAATGTCACAAACTCCACGCAGCAATGGTTTATAACATATAACGCCATACAGGTTTTGAGCATATATATATGTTATATGATTTTAAAAAAAATAAACTGCCGTGTAAAAAACGTCCACAAGGTCCACACAGCAACTCATACTTCCACGCCAAACAACGTCCATGCTCAATCCATAATTTTTGTTTTCAACGCAGGTTTGTTAAAACAAAAACAATGCAAAAGTACCTCCACTGCGCTGATCCTCGATAACCTCTGGGAATTACTGGAAAGATAGGATGCCGAAACCCGAATAACGCACCAGCATTCACCTCAGCAGCTGCTCCTCACCGCGCACAGCAAACGCACCAGCATTCGACTGCTCCTCACCACGCCAGGGCTGCCCAGTGAACGCACCAGCATTCAATTATGCGCTCAATTCCAACACGCAGGTCTGGTCTCTACCGTACAACAATGATATTCACCCTCCAGCATGCAATCTCAGCACCTCCAACATTGCTTTGATACCACTTGTTGGTTCAGGTGCAGAGCAGAATTAAATAAACACACAGCAATTTACAAGCACATAAACACAAGAATTAACATGGTTCACCCAACCAATATGGGCTACGTCCACCAAGCATAGGCATCAGGAATATATTAATCAAATTGGAGATTACATCAAGAAATCCTCAAACTCTCTTAGCAAATCATCCGAATGATTGCCTGTTATATAGCATAGAGAATCTAACAGCCTCATAACTCCCTCACATCAAATATAGGAGGCATTAACTCCCTCCCAACAACCTGGAGTCAATCTAGGAACTGAATCCCTATTGTTTTCATCCTTCAGAGATTTTTGCCTATTTTACTTAAACAGAAAATCTCAACAATCCCCAACTTCTTCAATACACGGAATTCTCAACACCACCATTTAAGGCATGAGCAGCATCCAAGCTCTGCAAATCACTACACCATTCGTAAGTTTCAGAGGCACCCAGGCCCCACATCATGAATATCTGTGGGTATTCCGAGCTCGTCATCAGAGGCCTCCAACAGATATCTGAGCTGATCGCCATGGCTTCCGCCTTCCAAGCCTCTGCATTTGCAGGAAATGATAGGTGCCCGATAGCCGAGAGTTGTTGTTCGTTATGCAGAAGGCCGAGTTGTTTTGAACACAACAATTAGCCGTTAGGGACGACAATGACAGATGATCATAGCCTATAATTTCTCCTTGGAGAAGCTAGTCCTCTTCTTTCATAATGGAAACTGCAATGTCCATATTCTAACTCACAGCGATATCGACTCTGGGTCTCTTACCTCGCCTGCCTTACGTCCCATAATCATGGATAAGTATGATGCACACAATAGTCTTTAGTAAATAAAAATAAAAAAGACTCCAATGTGGTTGAACTACTATGACCTAAAATTTGTAAATATAATACAATTCTGGTGATAGAAGACCTCTTTCTGAAAACATTTATAGTTATAGAATATCTCATCCTCACCTATCTATATATGTCTCAGACCTATCGATTTATGTTGTTATCCAATGAGAGCAATCTGTAAGCAATACAAGTAAATCCAAGTGTGATTTGACAAATGATTTCTAAGCATATGCATGTCAGTGATGTCAACCTCCATTCTCATGGCTATCGTTATTGGGTTGCGTTTCTATATTTCAGATGAGGATGGACTAACCGAAGAAAAACTAAAACAACACGTATGCATCAATTTTCTACCCACACTTCCATGATGGATGTCTCACTGTTTTTTTCATATTTCCAATGATGTTATGATGAAAGACTTGACTTTTTACTTAAGTTTGAACTAAACTAGAATCGTTGGTAAAGTCATGTCTTCTCAGGACCTCACTTTAACCCACCACTATCTCCACTCATATTAATTTATATTTTAATATTTTAATGATGCCAAGCAACCACTAAACATTTGAAATATCTTCCCGGTGTCTATCCTATATTAGTTTTCACTTTTATAAAAAACGCACTTTCTTTCTTTTTCTTTTTTAATTTAAATATGCACTTTCAATATCCATGGGCATTCCCAAAGTGTCAGAGGTTTGTAGGCCTTTACAAGCATGTGAACCTACACTAGAAAGATTTTAGTTCATTGCTTGTGCTAGTGCCCTCTTGGGAAAATGCCCCCACTTTTTAGGGTAAAGGTTTAGAGGATATGGCATGGAGTATCGAACTTGACCACCAACTATTTTTTCCTTTCTTTTTTTTTTCTTTTTTAGTTGGAATTTTTTGGGATAATTTTATTGTAAAAATTCCCACAGTAAATCAACAGATTATGCAATATACTAAAAAACACAATACAAGGTCTACTTCTACAACATTTTGTGGAAGCTTAATTGAATTGAGCAAGATCAAGAGAACACATACAACTTAGAACTAAAAATCAATCACGCATAACACAGAAGAAATAACCTGGGGAAAGCCTCAGCCTAAAACCCCAATCTTTGTATTATCATACAAGTGGAAATATTGTTCAAGTTACAAAAAGAATCAACTCTCAAGCTATCTTGCTCTCTCTGCAATCAGATAATACTGCATAGACAATCAAAGGCTCCCACAATGTTCTCCCCTGTCCCCCAAGCCTCCTATTTCCTTGCACAGTTTTTCATGGGGTCCAGTGCTTCCACATGTGTGAATTCCCACTTCACATTGCTCACTTGGCTCAGAAATAACTGCACAAACGTGAAGGAGATAAATCCTTCTACATGTATGAGTTTCCTTTATAGGAAAAAATTCATCCAATGGATAGTACTCTGTCCCTTCTCTGATCTCAACTAGGTGTCTGACAAAACTAACATGCATGAGTTATTTATGAGAGAATATTCAGTTATCTGAAGTGCGGTAGTTATATGCATGCAAGCATTAACTAACTGAACTCACAATTAATTCAACAAATTTTTTGAATTAATCTAACTCGACTTGACTTAGTTAATTAAGCCAACTAATTACAACTCAATATTACAACTCATCCTTATTTCTTTAACTAATGGATAAATTCCTCAATCAATGGAGAAAGTGTTGCTTGTCCCCACATAGATTTCATGTTTATTTTTCCTTAACTAATTAACTCAAGATGAATTAATTAATTAATTTACAAACAACTACTAAGATCAAATTCAAATTTTACTTCATTCTTTTAGTTCAAGGACTATCTAAAATACGAATCTATCCCGAACTACTATTTTAGCCATGCTATTTATAGCACTTCCATTTTTCATTCCTGCTGCTATGTCTAACACTAGTACCTGAATTGCTATTTATAACACTTCTATTTTTAGCATTTCTTGTTGCCATTTTCAACACTCCCTCTCAACAAGAAAGGCATTCAACTCGAACGTGATCATGAACCTTTGGAATGTTCTGCATGCAACACTGCTCCTAAGTGTGGTTGCTCCAGCAACTTTAGAAACAAAAAAAAAAAACTATCAACTGACCTTCCTTTTGGGCTAGAAACATCCTCTGATGCTAAAGCTCCATCTGCCGCTGACAAGTGCTCCCTCTATGACCTCTGAGCTGTCATAACACTCCATGTATCTCGCATCATTGCACACCTCTCTGTGCCATCATGCACTGGTGCAACACTCTTGTGTCTCTCGCATTATTGCAGCTTGCTAGCTCTACACAGTCTTGGGATTCCTGTACTGTAGCTCTCTCTATCGCTCAATCTGCATCTGTCTCTACCCACTCAGCCAGTCCTACTACTCCTCGTTGGGGCTCCCATAGCAAGGTCTAATCAAAGAGGTTGGGTACCTCAATGATCCTGCCCCTATTCCAACCTTCTTGGAACTGTAAGTCCACATTGCCCGACCTCCTACATGGAGGTATAGTTGCATGTGATCCCTCTACTCACTTTGCTTGAAATTTCCCCCTACTGGAGGTCTCTGCATGACTGGATGCCTCCACTCTATCTCCTCTCGGCTTCCCCAATTGTGGCTGCTCCAAAACCTCTTGAAGCTACTTCACCAATCGTGGCTCCTCCACAATTGTCTAAGACTTCTTCTAGCGCTGCATGTTGAGAGATAATGTACTCTCCCTCTCAACATCCAAGTCTCCATCAGTTGCCTTACTCCTCAAGGCATTGCATGCATCTTGAACCTCAAGAGCATACAGGTTCTTGACTCATGAACTGATCTGCTTCACCTATATTATGGTGATGTGTCGAAGGAAAACCTTTCCCTTACTGAAGCCTACATCATAGCCCTTGTCTTCCAGCATGGTGATCGACACCAAATTTTTCTTCAGTCCTAGTACATACTTGACATCGGTCAAGGTAATGAAAGCTCCATGCTCCCTTTGAAAAACAACCGTGCCTACACCTAAGACACTATACTTTTCATCATTACCCATCGCTATGAGTAACTGGAAATCTTTCTCATCCAAAGTACTGAACAAACTCTTGTTGTCGGTCATGTGGAAAGAAGATCCATTGTCAAGAAACCAACCACTTCCCACCATGGATGAAACCATGCATGTGAAATGTGTGAAATCCAACTCGAATTGTGAGGCCAGTGCCTCACCTTCTGATCCTTCCATGGATCCCTTCTTGGATTTGCTTAGTGGAAAATTTGTAGCAAAATGGCCCACTTCATGACAACGAAAGCATCACACTTTTGATTTGTCAAACTTCTTCCCACCATGGAAAGAACTGGATTTGGGATGAAAATCCTTCTCCTTCCCTTTCTTTGCCTTACTCACTAAGGCACAATTTTCTTCATCTTCCTTGGATGAAGAAGATCCATCTCTGGTGCTTTTCCATATCTCCTCATGCATCAGATCTAACCAAAGTCCTTCCCAATCTAGCAGTTTGTCTCTTCCATTTTCTGAATCTTTTTAGCTATGCTAGCTCTTAGGAAGACCAAGGAGTGCAAGACTCACCATGTCATCATCGGTTTTCATGATCCCTACACTTCCAATCTCATCCATACAGATGGTGAGCTTGTTCAGATATGTAGAGATCGTGTCGCCCTTTTCACCCTTGATCTTTCGAAGATTTTATTTCAACACCAGCTTCCTCTAATTGCTGCTATTTTAGTATAGATATTTCAATGTTTTCCACATCGAAAACAGTGTTTCCTTCCCATGGAGACTCAAGACTATGTGCTCTCGAACTCCCTCCAGAAGGATTCTCCTTGCTCTAGCCACACATTTCTTCCATTCTGCCAATTTAGTAGCATCAATCGGCTTGAGGACTTCTTGATAAATGAAGTATTTTAGACCGTTATCCTCTAATACTACTTCCATGTGATCCTTCCAGGCTATATAATTCGAGCTACCATCAAGGGCATAATCGAGTCTTAAACCATTGAACGCCATTGGTGAAATCGAGATGTGATAAGAACTCAATTTCTATATTCAGGAACCAAAAACTTCGAACTTCTCCTTCTTATATATTGTTCTTCGCCTTGATCACCTTTTCTCTGATACCATGTAAAAATTTCTCTATAGATTAGCTAGCTCTGATACCATGTAAAAATTTCTCTATAGATCAACAGATTATGCAATATACTAAAACACAATACAAGATCTATTTCTACAACACTTTGCGGAAGCTTAATCGAATTGAGCAAGATCAAGAGAACACATATAACTAAGAATGAGAAATCAATCATACATAACGCAGAAGAAACAACCTGGGGAAATCCTCAGCCTAAAACCCTAATATTTGTATTATCATACAAGTGGAAATCTTGTTCAAGTTACAAAAAGAATCAGCTCTCAAGCTATCCTGCTCTCTTTGCAATCAAACAATACTTATCATAGACAGTCAAAGGCTCTCACAATGTTATCCTTTTCCCTCCAAGCCTCCTATTTCTTTGTGTTGTTTTTCTTGGGGTCTAGTGCTTCCACATGTGTGAATTCCCACTTCACACTACTCACTTGGCTCAGAAAGAACTACACAAACCTAAAGGAGATAAATCCTTCTGTGTAGATGAGTTTCCTTTATAGGAAAAAAATCATCCAATTGACAGTACATTGTCCCTCCTCTGATCTCAACTGGGTCTGTGATAAAACTGACATGCATGAGTTATTTATGAGAGAAAATTCAGTTATCTGAAGTGCAACAGTTATATGCATGCAAGCATTAACTAACTGAACTCACAATTACCTCAACAAACTATTTGAATTAATCTAATTGGACTTGACTCAGTTAACTGAGCCAACTAATTACAACTCAATATTACAACTCATCCTTATCTCTTTAATTGATGAATAAATTCCTCAATCAATGGAGAAACTGTTGCATGTCCCCACATAGACTTCATGTTTATTTTTCCTTAACTAATTAACTCAAGATGTATTAATTATTTAATTTACAAATAGTTGCTAAGATCAAATTTGAATTTTATTTCACTATTTCAATTCAGAGACTAACTAAAATACAAATCTATCCCGAACTGCTATTTTTAGCAATGCTAATTATAGCACTTCCATTTTTCATTCCTTGCTGCTATGTCCGACACTGGTACCCAAACTACTATTTATAGCAGTGTTATTTTTATCACTTCTATTTTTAGCATTTCTTGTTGCCATTTTCAACATTTATTTTAATATTATTTATATTTATAAAACAACAAGGATGCTTCAAGGTCTTATCAATAATGAATGTAAGGGACTCAAATGATTTGAGAGTCTTTTGGGAAGATGTGCATGGAAATTTTAGCACAACTATCAAGTAGGGCACAAGGAGGGGGAAGAAGATTTTAAAAACTATATGTTTCTTCTAGTAACCATTTGTATGCCTGTGTCTTTTATGTTTACAATTCTTTTCATCAAATCTTGATAATGTTTAAAATGAGGAACTCCTCTTTTTTACTTTTGAACCATATTTTACAGTATATTTCACAATTACATGTTGTGAAACGACTAGATGAATTTAATTGACATTAAATTGCCATATTTTAAGAAGATTAACATTGTAAACATTTCTATGATATCATCAATACATGCACGCTAATTTATTTCTTTTGAATTTATTATTTATGAATTTAATATTGATTAATCATATGAGCCTTCCATAGATCATTATAGTTATATGGAATAGTGACACTCCTTTTTGTGCAAGCACGAATCTACACAACACTTTGTATGTCTTTAAAAAAAACTTCTTGTCTTTAAAAATTTCTCATAACCTTCATGTGAGAATTGAAATAAGAAAGTTGTGAGGTTTTCAAAGCTATGGATCACCATTTAGGATTCAAGGAACCATTAAATGTTATATATGATGATGAATATTATGAAATTTTAATGTTGTTATATATGTTTAACAGAGAATGTATCATCAGTTCATGCACATTGGAAGTAAGGATATTCTTGCTCCTTCTAAATCTTGATACATTTTCTCTTTTTTAACTCTGACAAGGATATCAAACATTAATCAAACTAATGTTTATAGGTTTTAGGGCACCCATGTGACAATGATTTTTATTAATCCCTCTTGTAAATAAATTTCCATGAATTGTAATTCATGTAAATAATATATGAAATTATGCTTCACTGGTTTTCTTTGGTTAAATAACATCCTTAGTTTTTGTGGTTTATCCTAAACCATCACAATTTGAAGGTGGTTCATATTTTGCATGAATTCAAGTGGTTTCAGAAAATTCCAATAAAACATGCTTTCAAGTAGTTTTCAATATTTTTCATGGTTCCAAGTGGTTTTCAATGATTTGTGTGGTTTCAAGTGGCTTTCAATAATTTACATGGTTTCAAGTGGTTTTCTTTAGTTGTTGTTACATCTCATTTTTTAACTAGACATGGTATTACTTTTAATGTTTATTTTATCTTAGTTTTAGTGCTTTGCTCTCCAATTGTTTATAGTTTTCAATCATATTTCCTAATGCATACAATATGGAGCAAGTAATATGAGAAGTGATACAACATGAATTACATGTATTTGCATGAATTTCTTGAATTGCATGATATTCTTGTTCTCTCAATGTCTCGCATATTTTTCTCATCCTTTCTCTAGATTTTCCTTGCATTTCCTTTGTGGATGGCAATTTATTTCCTTTTCTAGATCCAAATTTCTAATTTCTCATGTTTTTTGTGAATCCTAGTGTATTTTTGACACTTTGTTATTTCTATATGAATGAATATATGTTATTTTTTTCTACATTCGAATTTAGACTAAATTCTGTTTTTTTGGTTTGCAGTAGAGGCTCGATCGAGTCCTTGAGCCCTAGCATTTTTCATAAATAACATTAATAAAAGTTGGTATGTAGTTGGTGGTGGTTAGCCTTTTAATGTCTTGATTAAGTAATAGGCTCTATCAATACATTGGTTAACTACATGTATGCCTCAATTGATGGTTTCTTTAAAGCTTGATCGAGCAATTTGAATTATGAATTTTGAATTTAAGTGCTTGATTGAGCATTTGAAGCACCTGATTGCACTCTTGAGGTCCTCAAAATCACAGTTTCAACACCCCTTTTCATTAGAGAAAATTTTAGGTTTAAAGTGGGTCTCCTAAGGAATATTATAAAATAATAGTGGAAATAATAAAATAAGATTAGATTACCTCATCAAGTTTTGGAGGGAAAGAAGAAAACACTACTTTTTCAACTCGTATTTTCAACTTATCACCTTATGATTTTACTCAAATTTTGAGTGGGAGAACTCATTGGATGAAAAATTTAATTTTCCATCGAAGGAGTACCCATGTTGGATACTTTTGATGGACCTTACAACACGAGAAATGTGAAATACATGAAAAAACATGTTTGCAATCATATTTTTCATGTATTTCACATTTTTCGTGTAGTACAGTCAATCAAAAGTATGAACATTGGTACTCCTTGGATGTAAATGTCAATTTTGCATCCATCGAGTTCTCCTGCTCAAAATTTGAGTATAATCATAGGGAGATAAGTTGAAAATACGAGTTGAAAATGTACCTTTTTTTTTTACTCCAAAAATGGCGAATCATCCCCCATGGTTGACATCATCATATTGAATCCTATTGGTTCTTATAATGTTGATTTTTGTTGTACATTTTTGTTTTGAGGCCAAATTTTTTACCTCAAAATTTCTCTAATGGCATATTTCTCTGCAACTCCATTTTGTACACTAGTGGATTTAGGGCAGAATTTTTCCTTAAGTGGCGGAGTTGATCATGTAGGGTTTGTGAAATAATCCTCCATCCAATGGCATATAAATTTGACACTTTCGAACTCATATGGTATTTGTCATCTAATTTCTTTTAAACATAACGCTTGAAATTTTTTTGGACAGTTTCAAAGAGGCTGATAAAATATACACAATGAAAAGTTTTCAAAAAAATACCACTATCTTTGTTTACGAGTCTTCTTCAAAGGATACTATTGGTTTTTTCAATTTATTTAAATATTTGAAAAAAATCTTACGTGAACACATGTGTCTCCAAAATGCAATTAAAATATTACTTCGTCAACTTCGAAAAATATAAAAAAAAAATGTTATTTTGTATAAAAAAGAAAAATTTAATGTGAAAAATTTATTTCTCTCTGTTTAGATCAAACTCATATATATATATATATATATATATATTAGACTACGGTATGCTACACGAACACACGTATACCTCTTAAGATGTGTGAAAATTTGCAAGGACAAGTATTGCATTTAATGGAAAATTGAGAGATTATACGACACTAACTTTTTTTGCAAAAAATATCATTAGGACAAAGACATAATTCTTCACATATTGTCTTTTTACACTGAATCAAAATTCACTTCTTATGTGAATTTTGAGGGTTGTATTCAATAAAAGAGGAAAATTTTGAAATTTCATTGGCACATTTGGCCCAAAAGTGTAACCCATCTTCATGCATTCACCCATGGCATCAATTATGAAAATTGGAAGTTTAAAATTTAGACATTGATGGAAGGATAAAATGTCAAATCAATATAAGTGGTGATGAAGTGAATTAAGAGGTTTCCTCAGGAGCTACAGCTGTATCAATTCAAGATTGGGAGAGGTGAGAGACTAAGGCGAAAGTTGGTAGGAATATCTGTAAAAGACAATATTACACCTCATATTAGATACTACAAGACATATAATGAGATGTGGACAACACTCAAATATTTTTATGAGTCAAAGAATACAAATAGACCCATGTCCTTGAAAAGTAAGCTCCTTTTTGTTAAAATGGAAGAAAATGAAAGCATAAGTAATTTCATTTCAAGAATTAAAGACATTAAAGATAAACTTGGAGATATAGGTGAAAGGGTATCTAACATTGACCTAGTCAATATAGCCTTAAATGGAATGTTAGATGAGTATCATATGTTCATCATAAGTCTTGTAGAAAGGGAGAAGACTCCCACTTTTGATGAGTTGGCAAGTATACTCATGTAGGAGGAAGAAAGGTGAAAGAACCATAAATCCTAATGTTTTGATTTGCAACTCAGGGAAAACAAGAAAAACCTTCCATATGGAATCTGTGGGAAGGTAATAAAGGATGAAAACCAGCACAAGGAAAACCATCATGTGTAAATCCACAACAAGGTATGGCATCTCCAAAGGTTGATGTTAGAGTTAAATTTCATTATTGTGGCAGGTTTGGACATTATTTTGAACATTGCTTTAAAAAGAAGAATCATGAGTCCAAGCATAGAAATATAAGGAACACTAGTCATTTTGTTGATAAAGGAGAAGAGATGAATGATGACATAAAAAATATTAGACTATTTGTTATAGATACTACACTATTTGCTGAAATAGATTATCCAAACACATGGCTTGTTTATTCTGAAGCCTCCATCCATATGTCTTGTAATAAGCACTAGTTTGAAAACTTTCATGAAACTAATAATGATGCAAATATATATCTTTGGAATGATCGTTTACATCTAATTAAAGGGTATGATGATATATCTATGACATTAACAAATGGTTATGTTAAACAGATTTGCAATGTGATGTATGTGCCTAGTATTAAGAAGAATCTAATCGCAATTCTACCATAATAGATCAAGGTTTAAAGATGGAATTTGTAAATTCGAATTGTGTGGTGAAAGATATGTAGGATGACTTCAAGTCCATTTCAATAGGAGTTAGGATTGGAGGTTTATATAAGCTTCATGTGATAAGAAAAACTCATCAAGCATTGACATCCACAACCATGACAATAGAAGTTCTTTGGCTCCAAAGGTATCGCCACATTAATTATCATGATTTGTTTCTACTTCAAAAACAAGGAATGGTAGAAGAACTTCCAATGATTAAGAATAAATATTCTACATGTGAAGGAAGATGCATAGGGAAGAGTTACGTACTCATACATATAGAAGAAAAAGGGATGTTCTTGAACTTGTGCATACAGATGTGTGTGGTCATTAGGTGGAGCATATTATTTCTTGATATTTATTGATAATTGTGTGAATAATACACAGGTTTAATTCATGAGAGAGAAAAGTGTGCATTTGAATATTTAAAAGAGTTCAAAAATGTAGTTGATAAGTAAACAAGAACATACATTAAGATCATTAGATTAGATCAAGGGGGAGAATATACTTTAAGTGAATCCATCAAGTAACCCAAATCCGATGGAATTATACAAAAATACATGGTACCACATACTCTATCATAGAATGGAGTAGCTGAAACGAAGAATAGGACCCTAGTAGAATGTGCATAGAGCATGGTAAAAGATAAAATCCTTACCAATGCCTTCTAGGCTAAAGTTGTTATTATCATTTTTTAATTTTAAAAATAGAATTCCAACTAAATTTTTAGATTATAAGACTCCTTTTGGATCTCTTTATGGTTATAAACCAATAATAAGCCATTTAAGAGTATTTGGAAGGAAATCATTTTCTCATGTTACGAAAGAAGATAAGAGAAAACATGATGCAAAAGCTATCAAGTGTATTTTCATTGGTTACCATTCTTATCATAAAGCATATAAGTTGTTTTATCACTGCGCACATAAAGTCTTTGCAAGAAAATATGTGTTATTTCATGAGCATGGAGATGAAGGCCATAAGTAGGACAATTATGACGCATGGAATATTCCTTATGATTATTATGATGTCGAAGAAGAAGCATATGATAAGAAAGAGCAGAAAGAGGAGGAATAATATAGTGACATGGACACCGCTACGAGCCACAACACACCAAGAGGAGTAGATGGTTCACAACAAAGCGGGATAAGAGATGAAAACAATGAAGCACCAATGAGGTCATCATGTCAAACTCAAGAACTAGTAATACTTAAATATTATGCCTTAATGAATGAAGTAATGAATGTCACAAGACCTTTGAATTTCAAACAAGATAATAAACATAAAGAATGAAGAGATGCAATGAAGGAATAATATGAGTCCATAATGAAAAATGATGCTTGGGAAAATTGCCTTTAAAAAGTACAAATATGATCAAAATGGTTGTTCAAATCCAAATTTAATGTTGATGGAAGTATAAATAAATATATATCTAGGTTGGTTGCAAAAGGTTACTCACAGAGAGTGGGAATTTATTATGAAGAAACGTTTGCACCTATAGCTAAGCTAAACACAATTAGAATATGATTGCATTAGCTACAAAATATAAGTGGAAGCTACATTAGCTAGATGTTAAGTCTTGTTTTCTGAATGGGGAACTAAAATAAGAAGCATATCTTGTTTAGCCAAAAGGATTAGTAAAGAAGGGTCAAGAGAATATTGTTTTCAAATTAAAGAAAGATTTATATGGATTAAAAGAAGCACCAAGAACTTTGTATGTGAAGAATGACTCTTTCTTTCTTCAGAAAGGTTTTGTGAAAAGAAAGAACGACCCTAACATGTATACCAAGTCAGATCAAAAGGGGCATGCTACTATGATTTCCTTATATGTTGATGATCTTATTATAATAGGTAATGCTTCTAATTTGATTGATGAAGTAAAAAGGTAATTGTCATAGGTTTGTTAAATGAAACACCTTGGTGAATTGCATTATTACATAGGTCTTTAAATATCGAGAAAATTTGATCACACATTGATTACACAAAGAAAATATACAAAAGAGCTACTCAAAAGGTTCGAAATGGATCAATGTATGGAAATATCGATACCTTTAGAATAAAATGTTGAACTCT
This sequence comes from Pinus taeda, assembly GCA_000404065.3. Classification (NCBI taxonomy): domain Eukaryota; kingdom Viridiplantae; phylum Streptophyta; class Pinopsida; order Pinales; family Pinaceae; genus Pinus; species Pinus taeda. Next base: position 186,975 of record APFE031520613.1, read on the forward strand.
ACAGTGATGATGGGACAAAAGAGCTGGATGGTACATTATATCATTAGCTAGTGGGAAATCTAAACTATCTCACTACACCCAGGCCATATGTAGCATACTTTATCATCATCTTAAGTCAGTTCATGGATAAGCCTCTCAAAAGCCATTGGAAATTAGCGAAGAGAGTCCAAGGGACTATTAATTTTGGTATTAAATATACTTTTTTTTTTATGTTGAGTTGGCAGGCTATTTTAATTCAGATTGGATTGGAAATCCTTATGACAAAAGATCAACCTCAAGATATGCATTAACCTTGTATATGGGATCATGGCATGGAGCAGTAAAGAACAACCAACTATTTCTTTGTCATAAAATGAAGCTGAGTATAGAGCTTTGTGCAGTGCTACTTATGAAGCAATTTGGTTGAGGCAAGTTCTTGAAGATGTGAGAGAAGAATAGAAAACACCAACAATTATCAAATGTGATAATCAAAGCTCCATCTAACTAGCCAACAATCATGTATACTATGCAAGATCAAAACGCATTCAGACTCATTATCATTTTGTCAAGAAAAAGATGTAGTCTAACGAAATTGATTTACCTTATTGTAATACAAGTGAAAATGTGCTTGACATCTTTACAAATCCTCTTGGAAAAGAAAAAATTGAGGTATGTAGGAATCAATGAGGTGTGCTAGAAAACACATTTCTCCATTAAGGGGGGGTGTCAAAATAATGGAGAAAACCAGAATCTCCTATTATTAGAGATTATTATACGTTGTTAGAGTCATATTTGAACTAATTTTCCTAAACAATCCTTGTTAATATTCAGGTCCTATATTCTAAGATTCTATTCAACTAGATTATAATCCTATATATGTGCTTGATTGTTGGCTTGGTGAAAGTAATATTGGGCATGGTCAGCCTCCAATGTAAGCATTGCCTCACCTAAGAGTTGCAACTCATCTTCCAATAATTATGTCTTCCATAATTTATATCTTTAAATTCATGAACAAAGAGTAGAAAAAATAAACTTATCTTTTCAAAACATGGATTTTGAAATGTGTTATGTCACCATTAAGTATCTATTGCAATAATGGGTGTGGCATGAATTACATAATAGATTATTGAGATGCCAACATCAAATATGCTAAAATGATAATCAAATATTTGATATCAATGCTATAACCATGTCATGGTTGATAGACACATAACATTACCAATGCAACAAAATAACTATGAATCAACATTTTAGAGACATTTGACAGATAAAATCTATGAACATAAAGAAAAAGAGATAACCTCATTTCCAATGGATGTTTATTCTTTGTTTTTCAGAAGTGTCATTGAGCTATGTATGTACAACTAATCTTATTGATAGGTTTTCAATAGTATTACAATTTACACTAATAAGCCATGACTAGTTGTTTTGGTCTTTTGCAAAGCCATGAGAGTGCACACAAAAATAAACAAATTATTAGTGAAATCCTAACATGTTAGGTATGGACAATAAATACGATGTCAATTATCATATATACGAAGATAGTAATAAACATAATATAAATTCAAGATAGATTTAAAACAATTTTCAAACTTAAAAAATAACAATAAAATCGTTAATATGCATAAATAGTAGCTCTGAATAAAATTATATAATATAAATTGTATAATAAATTTAATATTTGGGAAAAGTACATTATTTTAGAAAATATATAGAATCATATATAAAAATGCAGTTGTCTATAATGAGACTTTTTGAAAGCCTTTCTGCCAGGTATTTCCGGTCAAAATCCGGCAGCAATTTATTTGAATCCCAAGTTTGATAGCTAGTATCTGCACAATCAAAGGGTCCCAGGGGTTTTTGAGGGTGCTGAATCCAAATATGCAGTTAAAAAACCATTTTAACTGCTAAAAATCAAGATTTAACCTCATTTCTTCTGCCGGATTCCGTCACCGTAATCTCCAAAAAGTCCCATTATAGACAACTCCTATAAAAATCAACAAAAATATAGAAAAAATAATTTCAAGATAGCAATAATAAGTAGTGAGTCAGAAGTGATTATTAAGGCTTGAAGTTCGATCACTATTCCCATCCATCCTCATCTAATCATTAAATTCACAATAATCATTAAACACCTAACCATAATCATTAAGCACCTCATCATTAAACACCTAAGCAAAATTCACAATAATCATTAGACACCTAACCATAATCATTAAGCACCTCATCATTTAAACACCTAAGCATAGGGAGTGATATTGATAAATTATTTAGAATATACAGATAATTTTTACTTTTATCATATTTCGATGAAAGGAAAATTCTTGATTTCCCCGTGTGGAAAGTGGTTGGACCCTCAAAGTACCCGGAAAGGTCCAATTTTGATTACTCCACCGCCTCACTTCTCTGCAGTAGGATTCGAATTTCGTGATCAGAATGACTAATGCAACATGTCTTAAACACTATCGATCCTTCGAAAAAGAAAAGGACGGAGTTCGACGAATGGAATCGAAACCTTGCCACGGCCATTGAAGCTGCAAATTGGCTCTCTAGTATGGGAAACACGCAGAAGTGGGCTTTTCAGGAAATTGTCAAAAAGATCTCCATCGTGATACAGGCAAGGCGACTTGTTTCCCTCAGATTACGAAGGTAGCAGGTGCACGAGACTCTTAAATATACAGACGTGGTATATCTGTGTGTATATGTTCTTGAATATACTCAACCGTGTTCTCGCCACCTTTCTCTGAGCAATCATTAGACATGATGGAAATTGCATGCTTTAGTTGTAGTGTTTAAACGAGTAATTGATTTTAAGCCAAGGAAAACATCAACCATCCTTATCATTATCACAGCTGTTTGCACTTTATTCATGACAGCTTTTCTGCTTAGTGTTTGCTGTAAATTCGAAGGATGTTTTTTCCAAAAGTAAAGGAGAACAGAGATGGATTGCAGGATGTAATATTGACAGTATCCTGTAGATATTGGCCAGCCCGGTTCTATATTTTTTTCATTTTTTATCAAACCAAATCTAGGTACACCAGTGATCACATATGATAACTGGGAAAAGGGTATTCTTGATGTTATTACCAGGGATTAGAATGTGTGGAAGCTTTAGGTATTGTCGACACCAGAGATTTTAATGCGTATGAGGAAGGGATTTGGTTATTTTCATCATGACCAATTTGAATGGCTATTTTTTCTGAAAAAAGACAGACCAAGTTTTCCATGATGCCTGTGTTCAGGTATTCCCATCATTTTCTGTGTTCACATTTTTTCTTCTGAAGAAGATTGTACAAATCTGACTTTTAATTATTTGCACCATCCCACAAGTGATACATAGTAGTGTTACTATTTTTTTCCTCACGCGGTGAATTGATTCAGCTAAGGTTGTCTGTTGGATCAGCTTAATAGCAGCGTTTGGTTTGTTGTTGTTTATCCAATTTCTAAAGACTTTTGTCTCTGTTATTCTATTGTAGTTTATTGAGAAATTAGTTGCGAGTATATATTGAAAAGATTTGTTTCAAAGAAGTCTGTATTTGGAGAATTGGATTTTGTTCTTCTTCAAGCTTTTCTTATTCTTACACATATTATGGACCCAAGCTTAATAGGGTTAAGGCCTTTGATCTTTAGTCAGTTTGACTGTGGTCTAGCATGAGGCCGAGGGAATCTACCGCAACAAGTTCAAGTTCAATTCTTGGTGCATTAACATTTCGTAGTCCCCAAATCAACATGTCCCGGGAGTTTCATACTAATCCAAAAAAATGGGCTTTTTGTAAAAAAAAATGATGCAAAAAACTATGTTTTTTTGTGAAAAAATGTTGCGTATGTTATCATTTCAGGGTGTTTTAGGCATATGGAGTTTCATACTGTTACAAAAAAAATTAATGCTTGTAAAAAAAATTGTATATTTTATATTTTAGGGTGTTCTAGGCATATTTGTAAAAGCGTGTTGATTGTATTTAATGTCTATGAAGTGATATTTTATTGACGGGATTGACTGTGTTGGCTGTCAGTTCTTCTCTGGGGCAATTTTGTTTGTGTTTGAATCCATTGAGCAGGCTTGGATGTGTTCAGCCTTTTTGTTGACATATATTATTTACATTATGTGTATGGCAGGCTTGTTGAGTATAGGCTTGCATTTCTTTGTTAGGCAGTTTTGCTTGTCTTTGAATCTTTTTGTTCATATCTCCATAATTCTGTACTATCATAATGACCTGTAATATTATGTAATTTTTTTTTGAATTTAGGAATTTTTGGGACAGTTTAATTGACAAAAAATGAAGTATTATGTATGAAGAAATTTGATTTTCAAATTCTCTAAACTTACTTGTGTCTGAATCTTTTTGTTCATAACTCCACAATTCTGTACTATCATGCAATTTCTTTTTTGTATTTGGGGATCCCTGGGCAGCTCAATTGACAAATGTCAGGAAAATGAAGTGTGTTCACTGGGAAGAGATTAAATATTCAAACTCTCTAAACATACCAATCTCTGCAGAAAAGATCTCTGCAAAAGAAGCCTATTTAAACACCTAAAAATTATAGTGAAAAGATCTCTGCAGAAGAAGCATATTTAATCACCTAAAAATTATAGTGATAGAGTTATAGTGATAATTGTACAAATGAGGCTAGAAACTCACTCAGTTTCCCATAGGCTTTCGTCAAGAAAAAAAGAGCTAGAAACTCACTCAGTTTCCCATGGGAGGGAGGCATAGGGTTTGTGCAAGATTTGCGAGGTTTAG
>APFE031520613.1:193358-224825 GCA_000404065.3 Pinus taeda
AGTGGAAAGTTTACCAAATGGATGTGAAGTCAGCATTCCTAAATGGAGTGTTAAAGGAGGAGGTCTATATTGAACAACCTCTAGGCTATGAGAAGAAAGGCCAAGAACACAAAGTATGCAGAATGAAGAAAGCTCTTTATGGGCTGAAGCAAGCGCCAAGAGCGTGGTACAATAGGATAGATTTCTATCTACTGGAAAATGAGTTTGACAAATGTGAGGGAGAACCCACTGTCTACATCAAAGAAATGGATGATAAGATTTTAATTGTTGTGTTATATGTTGATGATGTGATTTTTATAGGTAATGATGACAACCTCATTAAAAATTTCAAATCAGTCATGAAAGAAGAATTTGAAATGACTGACATGGGTTTGCTGAGATACTTCTTAGGAATAGAAGTAGATCAAAATGAAAATGGAATTTCTATCTCTCAAGCGAGATATGTAAATGAAGTATTAGGCAGATTTAATATGCAAGAGTGCAAGGCAGCGATCACTCCCATTGATCGCTCCCATGGTAATGGAATTAAAGCTCAGCAAAGAGGATAGCAGCAAGGATTTTGATCCTAGCTTATATAAGAGTATAGTTGGCAGCCTCATGTATTTAACAACAACTAGGCCAGATATAATGTTTGCTGTTAGTTTAATTTCCAGATTCATGGAGAGGCCAGAGGAAGCACATTGGCAAGCAGCGAAAAGAATTTTGAGGTATGTCAAAGGTACTAAAAGGTTTGGTATCTTATATGTGTCAGAACATTCAAATTTAGTTGGATACACTGATAGTGATTGGGCTGGAAGTGTAGATGATCGGAAAAGCACTTCCGGTTATGTTTTTCACATGGGTTCAGGAGCCATTTCATGGGCTTCTAAGAAACAACCTATCGTGGCGTTGTCTACAGCAGAGGCAGAATATGTGGCAGCTACAGCAGAAACATGCCAAGCAGTGTGGATGAGAAGAATGTTGAGGAGCTTAGGCCAAGAGCAAGCAAAAACAACAGTGATTTTTTGTGACAATAGCTCAGCTATTGCCTTCTCCAAGAATTTTGTGTTTCACAAATGAACGAAACACATTGACACAAGGTTTCATTATATCAGAGAATTGGTAAGCAATCGAGAAATCATTTTACAACATTACAACACTCAGGAATAGGTCGAGGACATTCTAACTAAGCTTTCGGATCATAAAAGCTTTGAATTTTTTAGGAAGTGTTTGGGTATGACTGAATGCCCAGTAGTTGAAATTAAAGGGGAGTGTTGAAATTGTAATTTCAACTGTAGTAAAAATTGAACAAGCGGCAACTACTTTACTTAAGCAAAAACATGCAGTCTTTCCTTGTGATGCGATCATATCGCAAATCTTATTTCTTTATCTTTGGCTTACTTGTGTTTTCCTTGTTTTCTACGATGTGATCTTATCGCAGATCGCAAATCACTTATATGCTTGGAGCCTCCGTTTTGTTCACTTGATTTCACCGATTGCGATGGTGCAATGCGATCCGATCGCAAATCACAAATCGCAACAATATAATTGTGTTCCATTTTTTCCTCCAGCAGATTGTGTTTCTGCGATGCGATCCAATTGAAGTCAACGGTTGAAGTACAGGCGTGCATGAAATGAATTTGACGTAAAGTAAAAGTTTCATTTACCGCCAGTTTTGTCAGTAAATGTAATTTACTGTGGGTTGGTAAGTTTTGGTGAAGTTTTTAATTTTATCATTTTCTATTGGCAGGAGTATGGACACAAGTAAAAGCTGGTAAAACCATTTAATTTTATTGTTTTTTTAATTTTAGGGCAATATGGCAAGTCATAACATATATATATTCCTGTGTTTGTTTTTGTTAAAAAAGAGAGTGCAAAAGGAAAAACTCGCAGCAGCGAATGTAAGAAAAATAGAGCAGTGCGAAGTAAGAAAGGAGCATGCAACAGCATGAATATAATTTTTGTAATTGAAGTCTATTTTTACAACAGCAATGTAAAAGAGATTTTTACACACAGCAATGTAAAAGAGATTTTTACACACAGTAGTGTAAAATCTCAGAAGGAGACAGAGTAATTTCTTTTGAAGTTCTTGGTAAATCCCTCTCAATGAAAGAGGATGAATTTTGTATGAGTCTTTTATTAATAAATACAAAGTGTTTTTATGTGAGGAAAAACTGTCTTCTCAGAAATTTTAAAGCTTTCCTGTGCCAAGATCGTGTGTGGAGAGAGAAACAGAGCATTATCTATGTCTCTTCAGTTTTTGTTGTGTTTGGGATTTTACCAGAAAAATCACCAACACGTTTGCATTGCAGCTTTTGTTTTCGCCATATAAATGACTTCATATTCAAGATGAAGGCTTAGCCATGTAGATCGGGTGAGATTCTCTCACTATTTAGATGCTTTGAGAATACATAAGAAAATTTGCAATGGGGCAGATCTGTTTGACATGTGGCAAGAGGAGTATTCTTTTCAAAAGATAATTGCAAAAATGGGTTCTATATCTCCATTCTCTTCTGCAGTGCATCTTCCTTCTTATCTAATGAAGCATGCTGACAAGTACAAGTTCCTTCTCCCAGGTGGTTGTATGAGGGAACCAGCTTAGCTTCACCTTCGTGTAGAATTAGCACAAGCACCCAAAAAAATGCTTGTCATGTGCAGATTGACTCTATTAGTAAAGAAAGGTGGAAAGCACTAATGAAATATCCGATTGTTTTACAGCTTCCTGTAGGATTTGTTCTGAAGCCCACAAGGCAATGTTAGGCATCTGAGTTCATAATGCCAATTTTCAGTTGGCTGATACCAAAACCATTCAAATGTATTTGTCAATTAAATCCCCGGTCTCTTCCTTCGATTAGATTTCTTTTGATAGTCGGTTTCTTCCTCTATTTGGAAATTTTTTCTGTGACCATTTTCCTCCTCTAATTGCAATATTTTTTGTGCCCAGTTTCTTCTTTACTTGGATTTTTTTTGGGCAAAAACATTTGTTCAATCTGTTTGGTGGTGACTTGGACACCATCTTTAAACATAGAAATAACGAAAACAATATCCTTCAGAAAATGTTATTACGCATCTGTAGAGTATTTTGTCAACACAGGCAATTAACGAGGTGCAAATTATATGGGAATCTGTCACAGATATCTATTCTGATATCTAGTGACATCGACAGATAGATCTTTCCTTATCCCTGTGCATCATTGTAAACCCAGATTAGGATACCTATTATTATATGTATGATCTAGTATTGGGAGTTTAACAAATGTCCTATACGAGTCTGTAATGTATGTTGTATACCCTGATTATAAGATGTTACATTTTAGTTTTTCATCGAGAATATGATTATGTGATTACATTCATTTTTCTTCTTTACTTAACCTTAATTGCAATGCATTTGTGCACTGCTCGGTTATTATAAATGGCCACTCCAAGATTCCTTTCCATCTCCTTGAAAATGATACCGAGAGGGCAACCCCATAGTTAGGTTTGGTTAATTATATGTCCATTTAAACTTTGAAAACTAAATAGATATGTGAATAAACATTTGGAAAGGTTAGAAGTATTACTTGATTATATTATTTATACATAAATGTATCAGCGTTATATATTTATGGTTAACTTTTTATATATTCAAATTATGAAAATTAAAAAATATGTATTTAACTTTGAATTTATTACTAATTTGCATATATATGTAAAAGTAAAAATTATGAAAAATTTGAAAGATGTGTAAATTAGCATTGATAAAGACTACGTGGATTAATAAGGTTATACTATTTTGTATATAAACGCATCATAAATATATTATGAAACCTGAGTTATTATAAGTGGTCATTCCTTGAATTGCTTTCCCTCTAGTTAATAAAAAGAACTTGATAATTAGATTACTTGTTTGTATATCACATTTTGAAAGCTAAAAAAAAAATATGTAAATATACATTTGAAGGGGTGAGGCATGTTAGATTATACTTGTATCAATCTTATATTTATTTTTACTTGCACATAAATTCAAATATCGAAAATAAAAAGATATGTAAACAAATATTGGCAAAGGTTTAGTTGGGTTATTATATATTTATATAAATGTATCATAAATATATTATGAGAACCTATTTCTTTTAATGAGAAATCTGTTTTTTATTAATGGGGCCTTGATTGGTGGGGTTTCTGCTTACTCTAGATGTTGAAAAGTGTTTAATAATCTATCAAGATTTCATTTTCATTCTAATATATCCCACCAATATGGAAATTTCCAAGTGAAATTGGTAGAATAGATACCTCTTAGACTTGGAAACCCTTCTATCCATGTTTTTGTGTGCAACTCTTTAGGACTTACTCTCTGAGGAAGTTCCGAAAATAGAATATATTTTGTTAAAATTAACTAGAAAATTTCTTTGTACCTAAAAAGAATTGTTTTCTAATAGTATGTAATGTAATGGGGGCATAAGATCAATCCATGAAGTAGTGAATGACTCTGAAAAATGACTTTTGAAATGTAATTAAGTTGACATTGATGATGCTCATCACTGCACTAAATTGAAAACTTTGGCATGAATTATAATTATTAAAGAAAATTATATATTCCTAGTCACCATCTTGTGACACAATACAAAGTGCATTGCTAATATGATGTCCTAGGCACCTTAGCATTTTTTGTACTCAAAATCTTAAAAAATATATAATTAATCAAAAATGCACTCAACCTTCTCACTATATATTGGAATACTCAAATCAAACTATTAGCTATAATATTCAAATTTACACCATACATACATGCCTAATAAATACAAGACATAGTGAAACAAGCCATATGCATCTCTTAAATATGTGGAAGAATGTATCAAAATAGATATTTTTAGCACAATAAAAGTAGAGGAATAACTTCCAAATATATCATTTAAGCACCTAAATATGTTATATGAAGAATAACATGCAAATAATTATAAGGCTATCTATGTAAGATCATGAACAAATGGAATTGATGCTACAAGTTGAAAAGGCTAAGGTAAACTCTCTCTCGAGGACATTCTATGTGAAGCACAACGCACAAATAATAATAATGCAAAATTTTAATCTACTAGAATACACTACTTTACATGATTGGTATAAGAGATTGCAACAACTCTAAGCATCCACAAAATTAGCATTGCAGTAATTAGTTGGACATAGCCTACATGTTACGTCTAAGGATATCTTGCTAACCTTCACACTGAAAAAGATCCCTACTCTTGCTAGCCTAATTGCTAAACAAAGATGCCATTAAATTACTTATGTATCCTACTCTATCATAGTGTGTGCTCAACATGTCACTAACATCCTTCCATGTAAGTGGAAATATAACTTAACAAATAATCACAAACTATCACATAGATTCTCTATATCACTTGAATCCTTATATAATTGACTAAACATGGGTATTGATCTTTCATCCATCACCCATAAGTAACAAAAGTACAAGATAAAATCTAGTATATAAGAACCTTCAAGAATGTGAAGTTCAAATTTCATCTCAAGGTTCACATTGCTAATCCATTCTCAGCTAATGAAGGACAAGTTGGGTGTGGCTAATGTCCCTAATTCTATCTCCCATTTTATAGTCACCACTAGATAAGTCGTAGCGCCTTCTATTTTATACTATGATAGTGACTCATATGTTCAATATGTATTAATTCTTGTTTGAGTGAAAAAGACATACTTAATTCATCATTAATTATTCAAACTAGGAAAAGCCAAAATATACTATGAGTTATTTGTATTCATTAGTGGGGACTTGGCCTTGGTCATACTATGATAGTCACTCATATGTTCAATATGTATTAATTCTTGTTTGAGTGAAAAAGACATACTTAATTCATCATTAATTATTCAACTTAGGAAAAGCCAAAATATACTATGAGTTATTTGTATTCATTAGTGGGGACTTGGCCTTGGTCACCTATCAAGAATTTACATAGTCACACAAATTTCCACATATATAAATAGATCTACATCATGAGGTAATCTTGACTTGACATTACAATTCAAGGAAAAACATCATAAGCTACTCTTAATTGAACACCTAAGAAAGACCTATTTACATTATATGTAGATATTAACCAAAATTTCTTATAGGAACTAAGCCCTCACTATCTTAATAGGAGAATTGACACATCTTAGTGTGGAACAAAATACCCAATTAGGGATAGATAAGACCACAACAAAATTAACAAGGAAACAAAAACTTGTGCACTAAGTCAGAAATAAATATAAACTACTAGCTCAATAATGCTAAAAACGGATAAGATACACAAAAACAAATTTGATGACAATATCTTATTGTAGCTTGGTTTAATTACATGTGTTATAATATTGCACCATTAACCTACAATTACAATCTATTTATATTGTAGCATCACTTAGTATGAACAATTTGTGTCCGCAAGTCAATCCCCAAATATACATGAGTTGTACTCAACAAAAGGTGTACGACAAGACATACTACCCAAAACATAATAAGAATGCAATAAGTAGCAGATGATCAAAAGGATTTGTATTGTTTCTCCTACTAAACCTAATGCAAATTCTCTAATACTATGAAAATAAAATGCATACAACATGGAAAATAGTGCTAATGCAACTATCATTAATATAAAAATGTGAGCGTAGATTGTTAAGCATACATCGTAGAATTTAAAAACTCAAAACATAGAGTAAAGTGTAGCAACATAACACAAAATTTATCAATAAATAGAGAAAAGATTAGGGCACTTATCATATTGACAATTTCACAATTAGCTACAAATGATAGACCTTCCACCAAACCATAGACTTTTCCACTCCTATTCTATCAGTAGTAGGTCACCCTTAATTGGGGTTATGAATCCACAAGAAGAGATCACTCCTATGGCTAGTTATTGTCCACTCAAGGACTCAATACCCAAGAAAATTCATAGTAAGCTAATATATTCAAAAATTACAATCCACCATCTCTCTTCTCCCTTAACCTACACATCACAATCCCTCACACTATCCCACTTCCCTCCAATGCCCCACCACAAGTTGGTGAAGAAATATCTTAGTTAGGGACTCTCAGAATTCCAACTATAATAGGAATGGTCACAATAGCAATTTCTATTTTTATTGGGTAATTCTCATTACACAAATTCTTTCACATGAATAACAACCTAATTCTCCATTCATTTTCTAGCTCCAACTAGAAATCTTCTACACCTTCTATTGCTACCTTCTCTTTTCAACACCCAAAACTATCTCCTCTCTTTCTCCCAAGTTATGAAAATTTCCCTCTCCCTACTTGAATTTCTTTATTCCTATATTTTTGTCTCTCACATTTCCCGAAGTTGATTGTACCCATCCCATGCTTCTAAAAATGAGGCGAGATTACTTTCCCAACAAACCTATTAAATGCATTTAATAATTAAGTTCTTTAAAATAATAATAATAATAATAATAATATAATATAATAAGAGAAGCTTTATTACAAAAATAATTTAGACAGGTGGCTTGGGATTATTAGGCATGTAGAATTTCCCTTGGACCCCTTTTTATTCCTCTCTCATGTGGAAACATCACCCCCAATACGTAATTCATATCCATATATAGTTGGTGATGTATTTTATTTTATTACTTTCAATGTAAAATTTTTACTTATACACCACTTGGATGTCAATAATTAATCACATTTAGAAATACACATCTCCAATGCAGGGATTAAAATTAGGGTGTTATAGGCTTTTCCTAAGATCTATCTCAGCACTATGCCACCTTCAAAATATTCTCCTCATCAAAGCATGTGTGGTGCTAAACTATTTGGACCTAAATAAAGGAAATTTGAAGTGGTGTTCAACAAAATGACCAAGATTGCTTAATTTGAAAATATCGGTATGGAAGGAAATGCCAATTGTAATTCTATAACATTGATCATTAATAACCAATTGGCATGAAAAGAAAAAGCTAAAATCAATGTTCCGAAACTAACTATCAACAAAAAACCTATAAAGTAGGAAAAACATGGTATCTCTCTTATCACCATTAAAGATTGGTTAAACATGTTCTAACCGAAAATGAAAATCTATAAGTCTAATATTGTTAAATTGAACTAGGAAGTAGAAGATAAACGCTCTGCCATAGAAGATCAATGAAAGTGTTGATGATATCTCTATGTATGTCCGTATCTAACAAATATAGCATTAGTGCAGGAGCTAGTTATGGGAATCTATAAAACTAGTTATATATTAATTGTATACTAGCATCTACAAAGCTAGTTATATGTTGATCATGTACTAACATCTATAAAGCTAGTTACATTACACGATTAAAAATTAACCAAATTTATATATGCTAATAACAAGCTTCCACACCAAATACTAGATTCAACTTGAACTTCACCATGGATGCCACCATGCTAACTACAAGTCAATGTATTGTCATGTCAATGATCCCTTTACCACTATGTCCAATTGTTAATGATATAAGTCATTAGCACTTTTGTACTTCCCTACCCATATTGATCATTAAGGAATTTAAATATATCATATTATGCAAATAATGGTGGTGCACCTTCTTGTCTCATTGTTATCTCATTGCTTGCGCAATGACATTGTCCTGTGGAAATTTTTCATTTTTATATAGTTAACATTATGATTTTCGTGCAAATTTTTAGGTGACGTTATCTCGCCGCTGCATCCTTTACTACAAGTTTTGAGGGTGGATGTCATCCTGACATGTACAATTGACCTAGTTGATAAGGTAGTACAGAGTAGGTATCATAAACAAGGATTTTGCATACATATGAGAGTTAAATACCACTTGCTTTGAGTTCTTGTGTCATAAAATTGGATTTAAGAGTGTTGGTAGATAATTTATTATGGGATTACCAATAAGCACATTTTTAGTTAGTCATAGCCTTAATAGATTTTATTGGACCGTCTTTGTGCAATTTGGGCATTATGTGAATCGAACTAGTCTTTTGTAGTTTCGAGCTTTTTTTTGTGTTCAACGGCTATGCATTATTTTCTTGGCATTGTGGCCCACACTGAAGCTGGAATTCCTATGTCTGTTCCTACAACGAGGAGAAGAGTTTTCAAAGGGTGTAAATATAGATTTTGGAGGAAGCAGATTGCTATATTCTACCAATGAAAATCTGTTGAGCTTTTGATGTCTCCAGGGACGAGAAAATTCACATTAAATTTGAAAATTGCTAGGTTATGGTTTTGCAATATTCTTAGAGAATTGTTGATGACGCATTAGGTTAATTTTTCGATGAGAATTCTCTCTATCTGTTGGTTTTGTTAATTTTGGATATTAATATTGATACACCTATTAATTTGGATCTGAAACTCACGTTTGATGAGGCTTTTTGAGATATCCCTGCAAACAAACTCTCGTTTAATTCATGATTTTATATCTTAACAAAAAATTATGGAGTTTGTGGGTAAATATAAAAATAACACCAAAGTTTCAATGCTAAATCGAGGTAGACATGTAATTAAGTCAAATGGGAGAAAACATAAATAATCTCAATGCAATGTTGCGGGATTGGTTTTTGATGCTTTGAATGCAATCCTGTAGAAGTAGACCAATAGAAATTGAGCACACGTAAGTCGGAAGTCGACCCATCTTTGCATTTCCACAAGTCGTGTGACCAAGGTCCTGTCCCTGACTCCATATCATCTACTTTTAAATGGTCGGGGTTTCAAAATTCTATTGGAATTCAAAATCTAATCTTGTAAGGAATTTTGTTTAATAATCAATATAAAAGCTCCATGTTTTTCTGTAATGTTTACGACAAAATTTTTCAGGAATTTAACTCTAAAATTTACGAAGTCAGAATTATACCCATCTTTGAATCTTCAGAAGACTTGTGAGCAAGGTGTCATCCCCAAGTCCATATCATGGTGTTTTAGATAGTTGGTGGGTCAGAGTGGTATTGGCATAAACATCTAGCTAGTGAAGAAAATAACTCTAAGCTCAGTCAAGCATGACGCATAGGCACAAGGATGTGTTAATTATTAAAAAAAATTAAAGAAATAATTGTTCACACACAACTAATAGAAATTCATTCAAAATGAAATCTTGTAGGGTATTTTGTTTAATAATCAATATAAAAATTTCATGTTTTCCTATAACATTTACAATGAAAATTTTTAGCATTTTAACTTTCTAAAATTTTCGATGTCAAATGTTGACCCATCTTTCCATTTCCGAAAGGGTCATGAGAAACGACTCACCCCCGACTCCATATCGTGGTCTTTTAAGTAGTCGGAGAATCGGAGTTCTATTGGCAAAAATATCTAGCTCGCGAAAAAAATAACTCGGACCTCAGTTCGGCCAGGCACATAGACACGTGCATGTGTTAATTATTAAAAAAAATAAAAAATAATTGTCTGCACACAAGTAATAGGAATTTATTCAATCTTATAATGTTTATGGCGAAAATTTTCAATATTTTTAGATTTATAAAATTTGTGAAGTCACAGGTCAGCCCATCTTTCCATGTCCACAAGACTCATGAGCAAGGTCTCGACCGCCTCTCCATATTGTGTTCTTTTAAATAGTCAAGGGGTCAGTGTTCTATTGAAATAAACATCCAGATGGCAAAAGAAAATAAACCTAACCCCAGTCGGGCCTGATGCATAAACACAAGCATATGTTAATTATTGTAAATAAACAAAAATTTCATACAAAGTGAAAATTATTAGTCAAATTTAGAGGAAGTAGACAAAGAAATATATTATATTCAACTATTTATGGATTGATGAATCACGAGAAGCAAAGAAGCATTCTTTGCATGTGAATATATATAAGTATTTATAGTGGAATTAGAACTCACATGTCTGGTTATAAATGTTGCCACATGTAGAAGGAAAGTTAAAATATGAAGTTGTATGAAATTACAAAATAGAAACTGAGCACAACTAATTGAATTTATTTTGAATGCAATCTTGTAGGGAATTTTGTTTAATAATCAATATAAAAACTTCATGTCTTCCTATAATGTTTACGGTGAAAATTTTCAACATTTTAAGTTTCTAAAATTTGTGAAGGCGGAAGTTGGTCCATATTTCCATTTCCACAAGTCTTGTGGTCAAGGTGTCAGTCGCGACTTCATATTGTGGTCTTTTAAATAGTCGGGACGTTAGAGTTCTATTGGCATAAACATTTATCTAGCGAATAAAATAAGCCTAATCTTAGTCGAGCTTCATGCATAGACACAAGTATCTGTTAATTATTAAAAAATAAATAAATAAACAAATTGTTCACACTAGGTTGCAGTGACTTTTAAATCCATTATTTTGTGAAAAATGGAAAATATTAGTTAAATTTAGAGGAATCAGACAAATAAATAGAGTATATTCAACTATTTATGGATTGGGGAATCACAAGAAACAAAGAAGCATGATTGCATGTGAAAATATAAAACTATTTATAGTGCAATTACAACTAGCGTGTTTGCTTATAAACGTCCATGCATGTAGAAAACAAGTTAAAATATGAAGTTATATGAAATTGCAAGGTAGAAACTGATCACAACTAATAGAAATTTATTGAAAACGTAATCTTGTAGTGAATTTTGATTAAGAATCAACATAAAAACTTCATCCTTTCCTATAATGTTTAGGATGAAAATTTTTCAATATTTTAGCTTTCTAAAATTTATGAAGTCGGAAGTCGGCACATCTTTCCATTTCCACAAGACCTGTGAACAAGGTACTAACCTTGACTCCATATCATCATCTTTTAAATAGTCAGGAAATTGTAAGGAACATGCTTTCTTATATTTACAACATTATTGATGCAGGAGCATCCAGCTCAGGCACCATGACCAGGTGTCAGTCTCTACCAGGTTGAAAAGTTGAGTTAACATTTTATTTGTTTTTTATGTTAGTTTATTAGAATAGGAGGTAGGATTTTTATTTTTATCTTAATCTCTAAATTAGTCAAAGGTAGTTTGATCGGTTAGGGTTATTTACTTGTGTGTTTCTAATAAACCGTGGATTAATAATTGTCCTGTTATTCTAAAAGGAAAAGACAAATGTGTCTAAAAGGAAAATCTTGTCATAAGGACATAACCAAATGATTAATCGCCATGTAACTGTAAAGTATACAACTGAAAAGTAATTGTATAGTTTCATTAACTGTGAACAAGAAACATATAAATGTAATAGCAAAAGTCATGTAAAAGGTTCAGCACTTCTTGCAGTCGAATAATATCAATAACAGTGAAATCAATTCAGTCCATCTGTATGTCCTACTGTATTTTTATTGTGCTTTCTAATTAATGAGCATCTGAACAGACAACATACTGTACACAAACCATTGTGTTTAATTCTTTTTGCTTTTCCTGAGAAAAAGAGCCAGTCCTAACAGTGAGACTAAAGAGCAGAGGCCAGAACAAGGGATTACATTTCTATTGAAGCAAACAGCGAAGACACAAAAGGAGTGACACAAGCAAATTCCAGTACGGGCCAAGTATCCACAGGAGAGACGAAATTTTCTATTATTTTCTTTTAAATTGACTGCCAAATAAATTACCAGAGCAACTACAGTGTTCTCTCATGTTCGTATGAAACATCACAAGCATAGCCGAAAATAATAATTGCAGTCCAGGTGGAGAATCCAGAGTAAACCAAGAGAACGACGGCCTAATTACATAAACGAAATTCAGGTAAATCGAACCCAATTTTCTTTCCTGAAGTTCTTCTCTTTCAAAATTGCAAAAACAAGTATATAACAATACATAGTCGCACTGCAAGATAAATCCCAGACAAGAATTAAGCCAGTGGATGACAAACCCTAGGTGAGGGTTTTGAAAATCATTTCATACATAACCATAGATGTATAAGCTCGTGGACAACAAACCCAAGGTGAGGGTTTTGAAAAATTGCGTTCATACATAGGACATTACAATAAAAGAATCACCAGATAGTGGAAGCACAGACCACCAATATTGTTACACAAAAATATCGTCACCTTGATTATTTGCAGTCGGTATGGGTCTATCACCACCTATGCCAGCTTCCTAAGCAAGTCTCAAACCTCAACTCTTCAAAACAAGCTTTAGAAATGAGAGAAAGACATCAAAAAAGCATGTAACTCTGGTTCCGCACTTTCTCTCACTTTTGCCTGCGGGCCCGCACCTTTTGTTCAGGATATCTGCGTACTTATACGCTCTGTATGTAAAGGGGAGGGTGCGTACCCCTGCGAAAGTCAAAAGGCGCAATTTTTATCTTAAAAAACTCACTTTGGGTTAATTCTAGAGGTTTCTAGAAGGAATTTTGACGTGGATTGTTCGCTCCAAAGTGGTTCATGCATCCCAAAAGAGAAGGAGCTAATCCCTTGTTAGGAGGAGCTATCCCTTTGAAGGAGGATTCTATCCCTTTGAAGGAGGACCTAGTAACTGCCCTCCATTGCACTATAAATTGAGGCATTGGGTAGTTGGCTAGGGAGGTTAGAAGTTGAACATTTTTTAGGATAAATGCTGGTGAAAATCAAGACTTCCTATTTGAGCTTAAGAGGAGAGATCACATACCTTTTTGGCTTCATTGGGGAGTGACTGAAGCTTGTCAAAGTAGAGGAGACTTCTTGTTGGACCCTGGGAGGAGCTCGTACAACGCCAAGGCAAAGGTTGTAAAGTTCTTCTTCTTTTGAATTAGTACAATCAGGCTCATTTTTCTCAAAAAGTATCTTATGTTATTTGTTTCATGGACTCCTTGAATTTCATGTTAAATATGTTTTATAATACTGGTTATTCAGGTTCTATTTAATCGTTTGCCTTGTTTGTGTTTGCAGGTTCGCGACAAAGGAACTCACTTGGATCAAAGGAGCGAAGGCATCTCGAAACTTGCGTTGGACATAAGGTAGGCCTTAAACACACTTGTTTGCCATTATTTATAAAAGCACATTTAGAGAAATATAGTGTCTGGTTGGTTTTCTTGTCATTAGGTCTTCTTTAGATTCTAGGAAGGTCTATCTTGTCCGCAAGATCGACCCATTCCGCGTGACACTAACTACAACTAGACCTGACATTTTGTTTGTAGCAAGTTTTGTCTTCAAGTTTATGCAGTCACCTAAGATCACTCATTGGAAGGTTGCAAAAAGGATCTTAAGGTATATTGCAGGTACAATAGAGTATGGTTTGTTCTATATGCATTCTAAAAATTGTTCACTTTCAGGTTATATAGACAATGATTATGCATGGAGTTTAGATGATTGAAAAAGCACTTCAGGGTATGTTTTTCATCTTGGAACCAATTTGATTTCATGGGCATCCAAGAAACAATCAATCGTTTCAATATCTTTTGTAGAGGTAGAATATGTAGCAACAAATTCAGCAACTTTTCAACTTGTGTGGTTTAGAATATTATTGAAAAATATTTCAAATATTCAAAAGGATCCAACTCCAATCTAATGTGATAACAGTTCAACAATTTCTTGATTAAAAAATCATGTTTTCCACAAAAAGAGCAAGCATATTGACACTCATTTTCATTTCATCCGTGTGCTTGTCAATGCTAGGGACATAGTACTTTCTTTTTGTGGTTCCAAAGATCAATCATAAAATATTTTCACAAAGCCACTGGGCAAGAATGTATTTGAATTTGAAAGAGAACAATTAGGCGTTATAAGTATCTCTAAATGTAACAATTGATATTAGGAGGGTATGTTGAGATATTAATCTCACTACCGATTAGGTGTCATCTTATTTGATTTTGTTGTCTGCTAGGTGTCATAGACAATTCAGTTTTACTTCAGTTTTACTCCATAGGTGTCGAGTTCTACTTCAGTTATTTATTGTTGATGTTTACAATGTAATCTATTTAACCATTTTGAATATTGAGAAGAGCAATCAAGATAACCTGATTTACACTCTCAATCAACATCAAAAGTTCACTATCCATCCACATCATGCAATGGTGAATGACGTGAGTTCGCTTAATCCTTTTAATCGTATATACATTGTAGGGTTTAGAGGTTTATTTATTTGGAGAGTTAACTCTTACTTGTATTGTGTTTATTAATTGATGTTCATCATTAAATGTAATTTTTGTGTGATTGTTAATTAGTTGGATCTGAGAGATTTAATCCAACTAATATAGCTCCTATTTTGGTGTATCAACTAGTTGATTGAATGGTTAATAGAAAATTTCTATTTTGAACTAACACTTGTTGTATTTATATGTGATGTTTAATAGAATACAATGAAGTTTTAGTGTGCAATATGTTTCTCAAATTCGTATCAAAGCCCATATGGGCCTGAGCCTTGGCCCTTCTTAGGCCAAAGAAATAAGAGAGTATATGTATTTTTTTTAAGAGTGTACTAGGTTATATTTTCTTTATTAGTGTGTTAATTTTTTGTTTTTCCAAAATTACTGCCATATTGGCTGTGTCGATCGTTAGAACATTGAAGCACTGGAGTGTTTTGTTAAGCTGCTAGTGGACACCATGATAGACTGATAATTCTTTGTTTAGACATTGGGAAACAACCTATGTTCATGTGGGACAACCTATTTTTAAAGTTGCAACGTAGTGCAAGATGATGTTAAGGAAGCTCGTGCTTTGAAATCTTCCGATATCTTCCTTGTTTCCATTTGTAGAATCTTCCACCACAACTATGAATGGAAAATTAATTAGTCTCACGGATCTATATGCGACCTTGGTTTATCCTAATTTCAACTGATCTAATTATTTTAAGAAAAATTGATGGATATAGTTATGTGATTTGAGTGATGGGATATAAGGTAAAGAGAACAAATGGAATTACGCGTGCAATATTTGGCCGATAATTCCAAATGATGAAAAATCCATGCAACCTATTTGACTCGGCTGGATGGGTTTGTAGGAGATTATATATATATATATAATATATATATATATATATATATATATATATATATCTATATATATGTATGTATGTATGTATGTATATGTATATGGATCAAGCCAAGCTTGACAACGTTTATAAGTATATTTTGTTTGTTCCTCCCACCAAAACTATTAGTGGAACCCTGAGAAGTGTTGGAAAGGCAGAGGAGCTTAAACACAAATTCACACACAAAACATACGAGTTGCGACTCTTCTATTGATCACACAAAACTTCATAATTACAATGAACTCAATGTAGGGTATTTAAACTTTTCCAACTAGTGGCTCGCCTAAAATACCTTGACATGCAACCACACACTTAATTCGACTATGACTTAACTCGACTTGACTCAAATCTCAACACTCAGTTAACTAACTCTCTAATTTTAGCCAACTCCTCATGCAGGAGTAATTAGCTTATTTTAACACTCCCATATAATTATGACCACCAAACTAAGACCTTGAAAGATAACTCTATATCCTTTCTGTGTCAATTGACCAACACTTATCAAATTATGTTTGAGACTAGGAACATAATATACCTCTGAGATTGTCTTCAACTCCCCTTGCTTGGTCAGAATGCTGACCACTCCTTTTCCATCTACATCGAGAGTCTTGTCAGCCCCCAACTTTACCTTTGTTTTCATAGATTGATCCAAATTTGCAACCAAATTCTTGTTTCCTGCCATGTGGTTACTACAACCACTATCCAATAGCCACACATTATTATAAGGTTCATGCATGGTATGGAAAGCTAGGAACATGGAGTTAGTACTCTCTACAATGACATTAGTTCTCTGGTTCCTTTGATCAATTACCTTCTTCATGCAATCATGATCATAGTGACAATTTTTTTTGCAAAAATAACATCTCTGTTGAATAATCTTAGGGCATGCATATTAAAGTGATTCTTATTTTAACATGATAACAATTTTTGAAGTATTTAAACAATTTATCTTTACTTCATTATTAACACGCGCTTGTTAACTTCATGAAACTGCTATAAAAACAAAAGGAGACAAGAACACAAAATTTGGCTCTCTGCCAGAGCCAAAAACTCTCCTTCTTGGAGAAGGAAAACTCACGCGTAAATTCTTCTTATAGAGATTCCATTGACAAATACCAAGACCATGACCCTTGACACATTCTACCTCTCCAAGACCAAGATATCAATCCTCCGTTTTGTCGCTTGCTGAGATCATCCTCATTGTTGCACCATTGTAGCCATTAGTATCATTGAGATCTTCATTGTTTCTTCTCCACCATGTCAATGTGCTCCATTGAGATCTTCACTGTGATTTCTATGCTCTCACTCATAAACTAAGATTTCTATTATGACATTCATTTCATAATGTCAATGAGGTCTCCAATGAGGTCTTCATCATGATGACTATCCCTTATATCCTTATCATTACTAAGACAATGATTATTATATTGTTGTAGCTTTGATATTGTTTTCCTTATAGACACACATGTGATCTATAGAATAGATCCATGAAATGCTCATCCTTGTACCAAGAATTCAACATGAGTACCATGACTGCATACTGTCATACCTTATCCATGTAATATGAAGACTATCATACCAAGGGTTAGGTCTCCATGTAGTTAAGACCTTACTATAGTTACCCCATCTGACATCTCTACTCCTTCTCTCATTCGAGCTCGATCCATAGGTAGAATATCGACTTGATATGCATCCATATCATATTCATGAGTTTTGGTCATGATTACACCTTATACCCTAGCTGAGGTGTAGTCATAACCTCCCTCTCCATGTGAGATCTAGCATGTGTCCTCTCTGCCTTCTAGACTATGGCTCACCTAACCTTGACTGTGGCTTCTTTAACCTTGACAGTGGCTTCATTCACCTTGAATGCGGCTTCATTCTTACTGCGACTACTTCAGTTCACTGCGACTCCTTCTTATTGTAGCTCCTCTTTACTGTGGCTCCTCTTCACTACAACTATCCCTCTATGCGAGTTCTGTTCTTCCTTTTGTGGATGATTCAATAACCTATTTATAGTAGTTTTTCCATATATGCAAGTTGACATGAACCTTTGAACCAACGTGACCTTGTGTTGAGCCAATGTGTCCTTTAAATATATATTTAATTTATTTATTGAAGCTGACATGAAGATCCTTTGATGATTTTTCTTGCAGAATTTTGTAGGCTTGTTTTTGAGGCATTGATCTTGGTCTTGGAGGGTTGTTAGACAACTTGGAAGACCTATACATATTTACATGAACTCATAAAGAGTTTTTAGACACATGACATGACTCTTTGACATTTAAATAAATCCTAAAGACATCAGGAAGAAGTCTTTTACTTAGTGACACTTCTTGCTCATGAAACCCATGCAACAAGATTACAAAAATAATTTATTCTCTTTTATTACATCAAATACAAAGATCATGTCATTATGAAGACTGAACCTAGTTACATGATCTGAAAATGAGATCTTAAAACAAAATAAAGGTATTACAAACTCATGTGCAAGAATGTCTATATTACTTAGTGCAATGGATCGAAAAGATTGCAAATAATATAGATAATGAGCAGTTAGAAAACACAACAATCACACACATTAACATAGCAAAATAATCAAGGAGTTCACTAGACTTCCTGGCTACATCTCCTGGTCCATGTTTCAGTGTTGACCTCTATGTTATGTCTTCAAGAGCAAATTATTACAAGTGTGAGCTCAAAACCGAGTCTCAACACAACAGTGACAAAACAACAGGGATTTAATTGAAATCCTCAAGTCTACAAGAGTACATAGACTCACACCTTTTGCTCTTTGTCCTCTGCTTTTTCTCTGTCTCAGCAACTGCCTCCTCTGTCTCTGCCACTGACTAGCTTTTAAGCCTATTGGTGCTTTTCTGTTTGTCTCCCCTTTTGGGCTCTTTGGCTTCCGGCTGCTGTCCATTCAAATCCCTTGTTGAGCGTTAACAATCATTGTAGAACACTCTCAGGTATGGTGGCCACCTGTTTTTAAACGGAAAGGACCACTAGCGTGGTTGAAATCCCTGGGAACATGTTTCTCTGTTTACAGAGAGAAATACACTAAAAACACTGAAAAATCCGTAAAAACTCTTTCTATCGGACTTCAAACAATATCGAATACGCCTTATAATCCTATCAGGTCCACCTTTGGTCACTATCACAAGCCCACCGTTGATCTGTGTGATCTCTGATCCAATGGTTGATATTCATTTCGGGCAGCTTATGCACCAAGAGGTTACCTACCTGAAAAGGCGGTTTTCTCTCTTCGGCGCTAAGCCACGTGTTGGCCAGTGTATGGGATTGGGCGGAGCTCGTCCAATACCACTTATTGCCTGAGGCCTGCCCGAAATCCCACTCATTATGGAACTCAAATAATATAAAGCTGCATGTATAAACCTTTCAAGTCCAGTTTTATTGCTCCAGGCATGTTTCCTTTGTATTTCAGTTTTATAACGGAAATGCATAAATACATAGAAAAACCCTTTTTACTAGAACTCAAAATATATTAATTCGCATCCATAAAACCCGTCGGGTCCGGTTATCACAAGTCGCATATTGTATCGGCCCCACTCCTATGTGTCGGTGCGATGTGATATTGCAATGTGATATATCACAATCACATATCGCATGGTCTATGGGCCACCAGTAAGTCTTCCCTTGTGTTTTAGCGATGCAATATTGCGATGTAATTTGAGTCGTTGATCTGCACGCTTGATCAATGGTCCTCGTTAAATTGCGCTGATCGCTATCACGATTTCCATAGGGATGCCTCCAATGTACTCCATTGGTCTCTCCTGATTGCGATATTCCGATTAGATATGGACTGTTGATCGGTTCGATCCAATGACTCCTATGTAGCATTGCTTCCACCTTCATTTTACTCTGTTTTCGACCATTTCTTAATGTTTTTCTCATGCGATAGTTTTTCTGATAGTTGTGTATATGAAGAATTAGATGTTTTTAGGATCCATTTTGGATCATTACACTTTCTTCAACACTCCCTCTTAACTAGGGAGGTATTCATAATGGTACTTGGTCATTCTCAATCTGAAGAATTTCTCATAAGAAGAATCGGATTTGCAATCCATTTGTTATAGCATCATTTCAACCAACATTGTATCCATTTAGCAAGGCCTTGACTAACAACTCTATCTCTTACTTAGATTAAGGAACACAATGTTGGTGAGACCAATGACTGATAGACATGCATCATCATTGTCTCTCTCTTAGGGTCATACCCACCTAGGTGTTCTCCGAGTATGCCCGACTGGGACTATTCTCATCTTGGATTCCTAGCCCTCAAGAATATCGATCCTCTTGTCCACTCTTTTCTTGGATACCCGACCGCATCCTCAAAGAGTGTCAGATGCCAAATGATTACAGAATCCTCCATTCTTTCTTCCAAACTAAAGTCGAGAATGTCATGTCTAACTCTCCCTCTTAACCAGGGATGGGTTCCAAGTTTCTCTTTTCTCAGAAACTTGCTTGAGTTCCTTTGCTCATAGGAACTTCCCAAAACTCCCTCTTACACAGGGACTCTATCATCAATGATGTATAGGGTCTTCTAATTGACTAACAATCCAAGACTTCAATGTCATCAATTTATTCACATGTAGGGTTCAATCATCCATGACTTTCCTCTGTCATGTCATTCCTTCTTTCCTAGAAAGTATCCTCCTTGGCTTTACATCTGGGGCTTCCTTCATAAGCTCATTTGTCTTCACTTTTCTTCAACAGTGATTGCTCTAGATCGCAAGGTACATAGTTGTGACATCCTTCACAACTCTCCTTTCCTTTATCCTACACACAGACCCAGACTTTTCCCAAGAGGTCAAACACCAAAAGAAAATCACATATTACCTTTTGGTGATGGCCTTCTTCCAGTGACATCTTCTTGTAGGTATCAATCATCCTGCATACATGTTGACACATATCCTAATGATATATATTGTCAAGGGTCCTCATCTTTTCAGACTACCATCAGAGTCTTTACATCATTCCGGGAGGTTTCCTGGTCAAGTCTTCCTGATCCTCTGGATGTTGACTGCCTTCATCATGGTTGCATGTTTCATGATCTCTTTCATCCTCATGCATTTCATTCCCATGAGCTCTCAGAGTTCTTCAATTGTACTCAACTACCTCATACTTCATATGATGAAATTTTATGTTGATTTCATCTAGTTGGACTCATGTCTTTCTGCATCCTTTTAGAGGAGGATATCCTTTCCCTTTTGATCATGCTCGATCCATTTTATCTGCAACCATATATCATGACATTACAATATCAAATGTAAATACAAATACAAATACAATCATACATACCTCATTTTTTCTTTAGGTATCTTACAGTAGTCTCCTCGATTGAAAATATCTTCGATCCCTTGGTTTGCTTCATTTTCATATCATCGAATCATCATCTCATGAGTTCCAAAGGTTGGAGTTCCTGACGAGACATTTGTTGCCTTTGCGAACTGGGAGATCCTCTGATGAAATCTCTATCAGAGATCCTTCAGGATCTAGTATATCCCCATTGGGAAAATGTTTCCTTTGACCTAGATGAACTCTTCCTCTCCTTCAATGTACATTGAGGTTCCCAAGAGCTATGTTCTTCATGATTTCATACGAGCTCTTAATTTCATGATGCCATAATGCATTTTACTATGATCATATCTGCAAGTACTTCTAATAGGATCCTTTTGAGAGGGACACCATCTCATTCATAATGGAGATTTATTACTCCCTCTTTCAATGATCTTTTCTTCAGCTTCTTCCATCCTTGCAGTGATATGAGCTCCTCTTCTAGAATATTGTTTTGTCTTATCAACCTTCCCTTTACTTATCTACACTTATATGTGACACATCAATTTGCCTTTCTCTATCTGACATAGAGACCATAGACTGCTGATCGCGGTAACTTTATTGTTTATGGACATTTTTCACCTTACTTATTAATGATGATCATAAATTCATAATTTTTCTAGATCTCTTAATTGAGACCTCTTGAAGATGTTCCTTCATTTCTTCTGTACTTCATTTTAGAGATTATATCCTCTAGTACTTCTTGAATTCTACCTATTTCTCCTTTATTATTTCATAGAACCCTACTAGTTCTTATGACTTCAAAGGAGACCTTGATGTTTTGACTTCTCTAAGGATAATGAAACTACTCCTTATTCTATGCAATAACCTCCATACAACATATAGATCTTCTTGCAATGAAGTCATTTAAAATATAATTAATGAAAAATACTTACTTGAGATGTGAAGATAAAATCTTTACCTTGATCATGTTGGAGTAGGTGTGTTGATGCTTCCTTTGGTTGAGATCTATGATAGGTAGACTTCCTTCCTTCCCTTTGAGCCATCTTCATTGATATATCAACAAATTTCCGATATAATTGGGTAGAATGCAACATCGAATTATGCTTGGAACTTTGGAAGTGTATTACCAATGATATCCAAAAACCCTTGCTATTGTAAACTACTTCCTAGGGTTTCAAGAAGGTGTAGGCTTCAATTTTAAGATCCTCCGGGTTGCCTTGATCTTGAGGAAATTAGATGATGATTACTTGGGACAGTCTCTTGTTGATATAGACAGTAACCCTTGTTACTGTTGTTGTAGGTTGATCCTTTGATCTAGGGTTTAGATCTTTCTTGCTTTGATGCTCTACTCCAAAACTTGATCCCTGCATGTCTCTTTTCATCCCTTTTCCTTGACTGCTGAACCAATCCCTTTGATACCATGTTGAAGAATCTTAGGGCATGCATATTAAAGTGATTCTTCTTTTAACATGATAACAATTTGTGAAGTATTTAAACAATTTATCTTTACTTCATTATTAGCATGTGCTTGTTAACTTTATCAAACTGCTATAAAAAACAAAAGGAGACAAGAACACAAAACTTGGCTCTCTGCCAGGGCCAAAACCTCTCCCTCTTGGAGAGGAAAACCCATGCGTAAATTCTTCTTATAGAGATTCCATGGACGAATACCAAGACCATGAACCTTGACACATTGTTCCTCTCCAAGACCAAGATATCAATCCTTCGTTCTATTGCTTGTTGAGATCATCCTCATTGCTGCACCATTGAAACCATTAGTATCACTGAGATCTTCATTGTTGCTTCTCCACCATGTCAACGTGCTCCATTGAGATCTTCATTGTGATTTCTATGCTCTCACTCTTAAACTAAGATTTCTATTATGACAGTCATTTCATTATGTCAATGAGGTCTCTAATGTGGTCTTCATCATGATGTCTGTCCCTTATATCCTTATCATAACTCAGACAATGATTATTAGATTGTTGTAGCTTTGATACTATTTTTCCTTATAGATAGGCATGTGATCTATAGAATAGATCCATGACATGCGCATCCTTGTACCAAGTATTCTACAAGAGTACCATGACTGCATACTGTCATACCTTATCCATGTAATATGAAGATTTTTCATACCAAGGGTTAGGTCTCCATGTAGTTTAGAGCTTACTATAGTTACCCCATCTGAGATCTATACTCCTCTCATCCGAGCTTGATCCATAGGTAGAATATCGACCTGATATGCATCCATATCATATTTATGAGTTCTGGTCATGACTACACCTTATACTCTAGCCGAGGTGCAGTCAGACCCTGCCGCTCCATGCGAGATCTAGCATGTGTTCTCTCTACCTTCTAGACTGTGGCTCACCTAACCTTGACTGCTGCTTCATTAACCTTGATAACGGCTTCATTCACCTTGATTGCGACTTCATTCTTACTGCGGCTACTTCACTTCAATGTGGCTCCTTCTTATTGTGGCTCCTCTTCACTGTGTCTATCCCTCTATGTGAGTTCTATTCTTCCTTTTGTGGATGATTCAATAGCCTATTTATAGTAGTTGTGCCATATATGCAAGCTGACATGAACCTTTGAACTGACGTGACCTTGTGTTGATTCGATGTGTCATTTAAATATATATTTAATTTATTTATTGAAGACGACATGAAGATCCTTTGAAGATTTTGCTTGCAGACTTTTGTAGGCTTGTTTTTGAGGCATTGATCTTAGCCTTGGAGGGTTGTTAGACAACTTGGAAGACCTATACATATTTACATGAACTCATAAAGGGTGTTTGTACACATGACATGACTCTTTGACATTTAAATAAATCCTAAAGACATCAAGAAGAAGTATTTTACTTAGTGACACTTCTTGCTCATGAAACCCATGAAACAAGATTACAAAAATAATTTATTCTCTTTTATTACAACAAATACAAAGATCATGTCATTATGAAGACCGAACTTAGTTACACTTTCTTCAACAGTCTCACCTTTGATTTGTCAAATATTTGATAAAAAAAAGAGATAACAAGGGTTTTATTAAAAGGAATTTATTTATGAGGAGTTTTTTGAGGATCTTTACAAGTTTATAAAAAGAAAAATTTATGGTTTTTGAAGAAAGATGGATTTCTCCAATTTCGAGCCCCCGTTCCCACCGTTTATAGGGAAAGATTATGATGCGTGGTCCATTAAGATGGTGACCACATTGCAGGCTCATGATGTTTGTGATTATGTACAGTTTGGGTTTCTAGAACCTCAAACTGAAGAAGAAGAACAAGTTCTCACTAATGCAAAGAGGGAACAATGGAATAAAGACAAAAAGAATAATACATGGGATTTGGTTGATTTACCAAAGGACATAAATATCATTGCTGTGAAGTGGGTGTACAAGACAAAATTGAATGAGAAAGGTGAAATTGACAGATTTAAAGCAAGACTTGTAGCAAAAGGATTCTTCGAGCAACCGAGAATAGATTTTGGAGAAACATTTTCTCTAGTAGCTAGATTGTATATTGTAAGAGCAGTTCTAGCCACAACAACTTAGAACAAGTAGAAAGTATATCAAATAGATGTGAAATCAGGCCTCTTGAATGGAATTCTAGAAGAAGAAATTTATGTGCAACAACCTCCAGGATATGAAGTTGAAGGTAAAGAAGATAGAGCTTATAGGTTGAAGAAACCGCTCTATGGATTCAAGCAAACACCTAGAGCTTGGTATAGTAGAATTGATAGTTATATGATCAATAATGGATTTTGCAGAAACAACGTTGAGGCTACCTTGTACACAAAGGTAAATGAGCATGGGCATATTTTGATTGTTTTCTTATATGTTGATGACATGATTTTTACAGGTGATTTTGAGTTAGATGAATTTAAAGCTCTAATACCAATTTGTTGGAAAGGAAGAGGAGCTTAAACACAAATTCACACAAAAAACACATGATTTGCGACTCTTCTATTGATCACACAAAACTTGATAATTACAATGAACTGGGTGAAGGATATTTAACCTTTTCCAACTAGCGACTTGCCTAAAATATCTTGACATGCAACCACACACTTAATTCAACTATGACTTAACTCGACTTGACTCAACACTCAACACTCAACACTCAACATTCAGTTAACTGACTCTCTAATTTTAGCCAACTCCTCATGTGGGAGTAATTAACTTATTTTAACAAGAAGTATCTCGACCTTTTTGCATTGTTCGATGGAACTCTTGGTGACAAGACAAATGAGATTGGTTTAAACTACGATGATAAATCAACCCAACAGTCTTCACAACCTAATGATGTTATTGCCAAAGCAAATGGTAGGGAAAATGAGGAGAATGAGCTCATCACAAAAATGGTCAAATTACATGGATGTTCTATTCTACATGATGCTATGTTATCGTCAGTGTGTTTTGTAGAGGGACAATGATATTAATTAGTAATAGATAATTTTATAAAATTTTAGAAGTTTGTTTTTGCAGAAGTTTGCTAGTAAAAATTAATTAATGACGAACCTTCAAAATCCAATAAGGAGGTCGTTTGTAAAACTAACTCTAGATACATTATGTATCTAGATGACTCTTCTATATAATTGGTGAATACAACAGTTGGTACCCATGTATCTCAGTAGATGGGAGCTCATCCATAGAATGTCTAGTAGTTCAACTTTTGAAAACATGTAATTGATTGTGTCTGAAGCAATTATTTAAGAGATCAAGTGGTGTAAAAATCAACATGGATGGTTGTCGAGTTAGTTTGGCAGTTGTGGATCTAGGGAAGGATCCCTCATTTGTTGAAGATGTGAAAGTGGTCTTCTGGTGAGGTTATGCAACAACTTGGGATATTTTTCAGTAATTGACTTCAAGAGATCCGTGGTTCGGGAGTGGAACTCAGGAATCCAGTTTGCTAACTACACCTTTCTGAGGGTTATGAGACAACTTGATGGAGTTCGCTCTATGAGATTTCGAAGATGTTTAAAGAAGCTAATGAAGACATTGTAGACAAGAAGATCAAGACAAGAACTTGTTAAGGGAGGGACTTGGAGAATTAACTCCTACTTGTCTTGTACCTATTAATTGATGTTATTTCAATTAAACAACAATCATTGTAGACATAAGGAGAAGCTCCAACTGCAAATTTGTGAGGGGTTATACACAGTCTACGAGAAATCAAAGGCTTCTTTGGCTATGAAATCTCTTCAATTTGGGGTTGTGGACTCTAATATGATTTTAAAAATTGTTATTGTTTCAAATGAAGCTCTTCTTTTATATATCTTAGTATCTTGTGGAAAAAACAATTTTCTGAGAGAAAGGTACTCTTTTATGGAAAGCTCCCATTTGGTAAAAATATTTTGTCCAATATACTTTGCACGAACAATGAAACAACTTATCTTGTTATTGTATATGTAGTTTATCTACAATATAGAAATTGTTACAAGCTATTAATTATACTTGTTTTGGTTTATTATATAACAAATTAGTTCATATTGCTATTGTAGCTACAATTTATGTGTAATATATAAATTGTTGGAGATATTAATTCTATCATATTACAAATCACCCATTACATTGATCACAAAATCACTTAATTTTATTCAAATTATCATGTTACATAGCACCCATTACATTGCCGACAAAATCCCAATTCAATTCTCCGAGCTCTGAGCTTTGCTCCGTTGCATTGCATTGTGTTTGTATTTGATTTACTTGGAGAAGATTGGTTGTGTTAAATGCAATTCTTGGAAAGGAGAGGCTTCTATCATATGTAAGTTTTTAATGAAATTGAAATAAATATTGCAAAGATATGAAGCAACAATTCACAACTCAACTCACTATGTTTTATAAGAGAATGACAAGACCATGGATGAAATCATCATGGAATTGATGGAGGGTTCACTTTTCTTATCTCTCTAAGGCATCCTCCTAGATGACTCTCTTCTTGAGCCTCTCAAAGGTATCTTGTAGGAGGGATCTATCTAAGTCATTCACAAAAATTGGTGGAACTAAGAATGCCATTAAGTGATACATGTCCTCCATCCTTTCCTTACTCTTATTAAGTGATACATGCCCTCCATCCTCTCCTTACTTTTCTTCTCCTTGCTCTCAGTCTTTTTTGCATAACTATAAACTTGACTTACCTTTTCTGTCAAATTTGTTATTTGCCAAGTCCATATTTAAGGATAAAGGCATTGAAGCACAGTTAACTAAAGCTAAGCTAAATCCTTCATAGTGATGTGGCTTCGGTTCTTTTTTTCCTTTCCTTGTGAAGGAAAAAAAGTCCTTCGTAACCTAAATGTCACATTCTTCTATCCTACTTTCAAACAACAGTATACCACACCATCTTACTTTTAAATGCAATAAAAGACTTTTACCATTTATTTTTTTATTTTATTTAGATGGAGCTCAATCTTGATTTCTATATAATATTTATTCTATTACAAATAAGAGTTTTATATTACACATAACAATGTTTATCTTAGTTGTGACTTTAAAATTAGATAATAATAATAATAATAATAGATTTAATTTTTCAAGATAATCTTTCCAAATTTTCCATTGTTTTGATAAACCTTTACACCTTGAAAACCTATTACTAATTTCTAACCATTAAAAAACTATAACATACAGAATGCAACATACACATTTTTTTAAAGAGTAATGGGAATCTTTAAAATTTTTAAAAGGAATTCGCAATTAGATGGACATTGTATTGACCTGACTTGGGGTGGATTACTATATCTATGATTGATGGTTTCCAAACTACCCATTCACGGTTCTATGCCCCATTAATAATATCACTTTTTTAATTATTTAATTAATTTTATATTAAAAAATAATCCCATGCGTTGGTGGGAAATTAACCAGCCTACGCGAATGTCACATGGAAGTCAGCGGTTTCTTTATCAAAATCACCCATTAGGAAATTAACCACCAGCTAAATAACTCCATGCATAACTAAATTCGAATTGCGATGTAAACTTGTATTTCGTTGTATGTTTGTCGAACTTTTATTTTGAAGTTTGAATTTTGGCGAATCTTAAAAAGATTGAGTGGGATGAATTTGATCGAATTTTATAGTTATTAATTAAATTTATAGATCAAAATTTATAATTTTATGTCAAAGCTTAAGCTTGCAGTTTTCATATTTTTACATAAATCAAAACTCATAACCTTATGTCAAAACTCAAGTTTGTAATGCATCTTTGTAGTGTTCATGTTCATCCATAAATGAAAACTCATAACCTCATGTCAAAACTCAGGCTTGTAATCTATCTTTGCAGTTTCCATGTTAGTGATAGCGATTTTTTTTATTAATATTGATTTCTTAAAATTTTATCCCCTATTTCATTTTCAAGTTAATATATTTATACATATAGAAAATATATATAGACCAACCTAATAGCTAATCTTATCCAAACCCGTGAAAAAATTCAAACTCAGACCAAACCTAATCATTGTAAAACAAAAACGATGTGACTCAAACCAAACCTAATCATTGTCAAACAAAAACGATGTGACTCAAACCAAACCTAATCATTGTCAAACAAAAGCGATATGACATTGATTTCTTTTGATAATATTATATCCGGTTGCTAAGTGAATGAATTTAATTCAATTTATTAAGGAATTTAGACTTCTGCGATCCATAACATTGTTTAGAGAATTTTCGGCGAAATCACATAAATAATAATTTGTCGACGCGTTTCGAACCAACAAGTGTGGTTCATCGTCAGGACAAGTTGAAGAACCGATCCAGCTTAGCTTGTTAAATAGTCTGGGCAGAGACACCAACGACTAGATTCATAACAGCTAATTTTGACCTTATGACCCTAGTCAAATAAGCTATATTTTTAATTATTATTATTCTTAGTAAATTCGTTAAATTAGGTAAACATTATAATTAAAGTACTCTTAATAGCTAGCGATTCATTAGTTTATTTCACTAAATCTAATAGTTTATTAATTAAATGTATATATATATATACGTGTAACGAACCAATCCCAAATAATACTATTGGTTCATCTATATATTTATTTATTAAATATTTTAATTTATCATTTATATAATCTATACAAAAATAATTTAATAATTTATATTTACTAAATAATCTATATTCATTTAATAATTTACTTTCTAATTTTATTATTCCAAATATAATATTTTAAAATACCCATGTAATTAGGAAAATATATTATATATACAGGTTCAAAATTTATTTATCGAAAAAAATATTTTAGGTAATTAGGAGGGGGTAAAAATAAAATAATTCGAGTTTACAAATAGAATAAAAATATATTCAATCTTTTATCATATCAATCTCTTATAATATACCAACTATTTTAAAACTAAATATATATTAGAAATACTAACTAGATTGTTATAATGGTAGGTAAATAATCTCTTTCCTTTAATATATTATAGTTATGATAATAAGTTCGATATTATGAATTCAAATAATCTTTAGCTTAAAATGATAATTAATTTAAACTAGATTCATTAATTGTATATTAATAAATATATATAACGTTATAATAGTCTATTATAGGATAATATTATTAGTATAATATTTATAGAAATCAAATCTATATAAATATATATATAATATATATATATTATATAATTGAAATCAAGAAATCAAAAATAATTTATTAAATTACTTCTTGAATATTATTATTCCAAAAAATAATTGTAATAAGGTTCGAAATTAATTTAATAAAGATCATATTAATAGCTAATAAGATGAATAATCTTAAGTAATTAAGATAATAGAAGGGATCAAATTATATTAACTCAATAAACTATTAGGAAGCTAAGATTCAGGGATGAGTATATAAATAATGTTTAAAAGCTAATTATATATTAAAAATTTATAATAACCAAAGGGAAAAAGGACCAACCACAGAATCAACCTCTAAGGGGAGGGAAAAGGAAACCCCGAGACCTTATAAATGAGGGATTGAGGAGGCTAGGAAGACAGGGTTGGGACCCAGCAACTGCTAATCTTCCAGCCATCATCCCTATTAAGATTCTTCGGCCTTTTCTCAATCTCCAGGGCCTCTCTAAATTTGCGATGGTGAAACTGCGCAACTTTAGCAATGACTTGAGTCTCTTCAATATAGACATGATGCTTAGTCTTTCCGGCATGTTCAACCAGGGCTGAGGACTTGGCCCTTCCATGCCTTAAGTCAGTCGAATGCTTGCTAATCCTTTGCTTGATAGAGCGACCCGTTTCACCAATATAGTGGGACACCATATATTGGTGAAATGGGTCGCTCTATCAAGAAAAGGATTAGCGAGCATTCGGCTGACTTAAGGCATGGAAGGGCCATGTCCTCAGCCGTAGCTGAACATGCCGGAAAGACTAGCTGAACATGCCGGAAAGACTAAGCATCATGTCTGTATTGAAGAGGCTCAAGTCATTGCTAAAGTTGCGCAGTTTCACCATCGCAAATTTAGAGAGGCCTTGGAGATTGATAAAAGGCCGAAGAATCTTAATAGGGATGATGTTGGAAGATTAGCAGTTGCTTGGTCCCAACCCTGTCTTCTTAGCCTCCTCAATCCCTCATTTATAAGGTCTCAGGGTTTCCTTTTCCCTCCCCTTAGAGGTTGATTCTGTGGTTGGTCCTTTTTCCCTTTGGTTATTAAAATTTTTTAATATATAATTAGCTTTTAAACATTATTTATACACTCATCCCTAAATCTTAGCTTCCTAATAGTTTATTGAATTGATCCCTTCTATTATCTTAATTACTTAAGATTTTTCGTCTTATTAGCTATTAATATGATCTTTATTAAATTAATTTTGAACCTTATTACAATTATTTTTTGGAATAATAATATTCAAGAAGTAATTTAATAAATTATTTTTGATTTTCCTTGATTTCAATATATATAATATATACACAACACACACAACACACACACACACACAACACCACACAATATATATATTATATATTTGATTTCTATAAATATTATCTAATATATTACTTATAATAGACTATTTTAACGTTATATATATTTATAATAAACAATTAGAGTAAAGAGATAATTTACCAACCATTCTAACAATCTAGTTATTATTTCTAATATATATTTAGTTTTTACAAATAGTTTATTTTAAATAGTTTTTATATATTATAAAAGGTTGAAGATATCTTTATTCTACCTTTAAACTTAACTACCCAATAGTATATGGAATTAGTTAATTTTATCCCTTCTTAATTACCTAATTTTATATATATTCGATAAATAAATTTTGAACCATTATAAGTAATAATGTATTTACCTAATTACATGGGTA
>APFE031520613.1:224845-243480 GCA_000404065.3 Pinus taeda
AAGAATTAATTTATTAAATTACTTCTTGAATATTAATATTCCAAAAAATAATTATAATAAGGCTCGAAAATTACTTTAATAAAGAACATAATAATAGCCAATAAGAAGAATAATGCTAAGTACTTAGGATAATAGAAGGGAACAAATTATATTAATTCAATATATTATTAGGAAGCTAAGATTCAGGGATGAGTATATAACAAGGATTCAAAGCTAACTAAATCCTAAAAATTATAAAAACCCAAGGGGTAAAAAGGACCAACCACAGAATCAACCTTGAGACCTTATAAATGAGGGATAGAAGAGGCTAGGAAGACAGGGCTGGGACCCAACAACTACTAATCTTCCAGCCATCATCCCTGTAAGATTCTTCGGCCTTTTCTCAATCTCTAGGGCTTCTCTAAATTTGCGATGGTGAAACTGCTCAACTTTAGCAATGACTTGAGCCTTTTCAATACAAACCTGATGCTTAGTCTTTTCGGCATGTTCAGCCAGGGCTGAAGACTTGGCCTTCTCATGCCTTAAGTCAGCCGAATGCTCGCTAATCCTTTGCTTGATAGAGTGACCCGTCTCACCAATATATGGTGTCCCACAGGAACAAGGAATGACATAGACGCCCTTCATGTACTTAGGGTCGATAGGATCTTTTACCAACCCGAGGGAGCCACGGATAGTATTGAGAGGCCTAAAAGTTGCGGGCACATCGTACCTCCTCAGAATCCTCGCAATCCTATTAGTGGTCCCTTGGATGTAAGGAAGGTTAACCCCCATGACACGATCTTTAGGATCTCTATGGACCGAAGGCTCCTTCTTAGCCTTGAGGAAGGCTTTTTGACCCAGGTGTCTACTGTAACCATTCTTCACAAAGACATCTAGGAGATGAGCCTTCTCCGATTCCAAACTCCCTTCATCAGAAATTCTAACAGCACGGGTGGCAAGTGTGCTTAGAACCCCTAACTTCTGAGCGGGGAAATGATGGGAAGAAGCATACAAGTATTGCTCAGTATGCGTCTTCTTTCTAAACACCTGATGAGAAAAGGAACCATCCACCTTCTTAGAGATGAGAACATCCAAGAATGGAAGACAACCATTGTCTTCTTTTTCCATCGTGAATTTAATGGCGGCGGACTGGTTATTGAGATGACTGAAGAAACGATCCAGCTCATCAGGACCATGAGACCAGATAACACCAGTGTCATCAACGAATCTTTTCCAAAGCTTCGGTAAGAGACGAGAGGAGGCCAAGGCTTTAGACTCAAAATCCTCCATAAAGAGATTAGTGACGACAAGGGACAAGGGGGAACCCATGGCAACTCCGCAAGTCTGCTCATAGAATTCTCCCTCGAAGCTGAAAAAGGTGGAGGTAAGGCAAAGCTCAACCAACTTAGCCGTATCAAGGTCGGTGAGATTATTAATCACCTTCATGCCCTCATTGATGGGAATACAAGTCTAAAGAGAGACCACGTCAAAACTTACCAGAATGTCCTCGGGTTCAAGCTTAATTCTCTTAAGATCATCAATAAAAGAGGCCGAGTCTTTGACAAAGGACTCAGTATGACCAACCAAGGGCCTCAACTTTATAGCGAGGAACTTGGCCAGGAGGTAAGTCGGACCACCTATGGTGTTGACAATGGGTCTCAGGGGGACCCCTTCCTTATGGACCTTCGAAAGGCCATAAATCCTAGGAGTGATGGGGTTTCCCTCAATAAGCTTCTGGGATAGAGGATTAGTGGCATTGCACTACTTGATCGCAAGAGCGACCGCTCTGGAAACCTTTTTAAGGGGATTTTTCGAAAGCTTCTTATAACTCCCACTATTACACAGATGATCAAGCATCTTATTTCTGTAATCACTTCTATCTAGGAGGACGACAGCCCCACCTTTATCAGCTTTTAAGACTACAACGTCACGATTTTTGTTCAAGGTCTTCAGAGCCTCAAACTCAGCCTTGCTCATATTGCTACGGGGAGGCTTAGCCCTCCTCAGGGCTACAGCACAATCTTGCCTAATCGTGTCTTTAATCTTATCAGGAAGGTTCTTAATGCCACATTCTACATCACAAATGATGTCTTCGATCGGGATTTTTCTGGGCGCTAAGGCAAAATTAAGACCTTTTCCTAAGAGACTAAAGACCTCAGGCAAAAAGGAAAAACTAGACAAATTCAACACCTTATTACCCTCAGGGTAAGGACTCGAAATATTCACAAAACTACTTTTATTTTCACCACTACTTTTAAAGTTATTAATCTTATTAAAAGCTTTATTACTAAGACCCCTTTTTTTATTATTACCAAATTTATTAAAATTACAACAATTATAATTAATCACCTTATTATTACCTTCTTTATATATATTATTATCCTTATAATCTACTGTCTTACCCTCATAATTGTTATTAAAGTAACTATCACCCATAATATCATTATGCCCATTTATTATGATATCCTTATTACCTTTCTTATTTTTATTATTATTCTTATAATCTGCTGTCTTACCCTCATAATCACTATTAATGTGACTATCATCTCTAATATCATTATGTCCATTTATTATGATATTCTTATTACTTATATTGCCCTTACTTTTAATAATATTCTCAAAATTATTACTCTTAACCAGATTGCGTCTCCATTACCTAACAGAACAAAGTCGCCATCCACCGAGTGGCTTTCATGGTTGCTCTTACCCCGATCTTTCGAATCAGGTCCAAGGAAACTTACATCAGGAATACACCGAGGGCTCAGCTCATTCGACGCGTCCAAACTGGAATCCGCGCGGTGCGAAACTCCCGGTTCATAACCGTTCCATATCACCCTCGTCCAGTCCTTGATTTGTTAACGGGCCAGCAGCATACTCCGCTGATCCACTGGTTATAGACAGCTGAGAATTAATCGGAGCGCACTCTGCCAAACCCGCAGCTTCGCCGACCAGACTAGCCGGGATCAACGCTGTTTAAAACAAGCGGTGACACGCCTTGACCTGTAAAAAACACTTGGCTCACCAGCACATTCACTTGACCTAAGAAACAATCGTGAGCACTTGGCTCACCAGCACATTCACCTGACCTAAGAAACGATGGATCGGTTTTCCTTAACCATGAACCATTAGTTCCAACCAGACAAATTATTATTTAGGTTAATTCAATTTAATTAAAAAAACCAATTAAATAAAAAATTATAGCTACAACTTACCCAGAACTTTAATTATGTGAGTTCGGACCCCGCCGTGGCGGGGAGTAGAATGAACGGTCGGTGCCAACACAGTCCTGCTGCAATATTGACCAGAGGTTCAAAGTGCATTGTCAAACACCCATGGCGTTTACAACACGTCTCCGTGACAGACACGAAATGTCAATCTTGAGAGTGTGGTTAAAAAGTATTGGTGGTTCATAGAAAGGAATGGCACAGACAGTAATACCTATACGGTTGAGAATCTATAAAATCTTACAGCAGGAGTTTCACGAATTCATTGAAAATCTCTTCATTCGGTGCGTTGCAGATACTCTGGGAATCGTTAACTCTGTAGGGTGGGGATTGTATTCAGGAAACCATAAATAATTCAAGAAAGAACAGAGTAAGTGTGAATCTCGGAATAAATAGAAGTGGGGTTTAATAATTGCTTTAGCTTTGATGGTGAGAATTAATATATATTGGAAGAAATTTTGGGCAAAACAGATTAATACATACTGGAAGAAATTTAGGGCAAAACAGCCCTTCAGTGAAGGTCAGGAACTTGAATTCAGGGAAAGGCATATCTTCAATAAAGGTAAGGAACTTGATTTCTATGAAGAAATATATTGGGAAACTCCCCTATTATGAAGTTGTGAATTTTTTTCAGTTGTGATGAGTAACCTAGTTGGTTAAAATACTGGGCTAAGTCTTTAGCTCTGAGATTATGGGTTCAGGCTCTGATAGTTGAGTTGACTGGTCACACCCCTTAAGTAAGTAGTCTATTAAGTAATGCATATTGTTCAATAAATATAGCTAGTTTTGACTTATCAAAGTTAAATTAGTGAGAAAAATTATTGCACCAAGGCCTAATATGGAAGAGATGTTGTCCTGTCTTGTTATATTATGTAAACATCCTTAAAAATCACTTTTTTCTTGTAGTTATTTTTCATTAAAATTTAATATCAATTGAATTGTCTTAAAACATTTTGAGACAAAAATATTTTAAAACAAAACTTTATATTTAAGATAAAAACAGTTTAAGACAAAAATATTTTAAGACAATTTTATATTTAAGACAAAAACACTTTGAGACAAAAATATTTTAATGCAAAACTTTATTTTAAGACAATGGTCACTTAAGACATTGACAATTAAGATGAAACCCCCATTTA
Source organism: Pinus taeda (assembly GCA_000404065.3). NCBI lineage: Eukaryota > Viridiplantae > Streptophyta > Pinopsida > Pinales > Pinaceae > Pinus > Pinus taeda. The sequence continues at coordinate 229,188 of APFE031520613.1, forward strand.
AGACAAAACCATACCTATTCACAATTAAGACAAAACCATACCTATTCTAACACCTGCAAGATTGACTCTGATAGTGCACTGTAAGTCCCTCAACTTGTAAGATACTACTATCTCATGCTGATATGAAGGCTGCTATTTCACTTATGATTCACATTATCTTATATAAATACAACGATTTGTTAACTCTAAAAAACTCAACAACTTTTAGTGGGAAATCTCAGGCTGATATGGATATTGCTATTTCACTTAAGATTCACATTATCTTATATAAATATAACGATTTGTTAACTATGAAGAACTCAACAACTTTTAGTGGAAAGATTTCCCGACGATCAATTCATCTTCTATCCCTTTGTTGTTACGTTCTAGAAGTTTGCATTCTAGATAGAGGATAATTATATTTATTTGAAAATTATTCTAAAAATTACATAAAAGTAATAAATTAAAGATATTTTTATTTCAAAACAGCTATAATATACATACCACATTCTAAGAATATAATAAATAAATAGATAACAAATATTTTTTTTAACATTCTAAAAATATAATAAGTAAATAGATACAAAATATCATTTTTTATTTGGCTTAACTTAGTGAGATTTGAACTTTAAATCTTCATACTTTTACATAATACTTCATAACAAGGTGATTGTCAATTGAGGTTACATGAGTTAATTTTTTTTTTTTTTCTTCTTCTGTTTTTTGTTTTTTTTGTTTTTTGTTTTTTAAATATGTGAAAAATTATTTTCTCAATTGTTTTCTACTTTTATATGTATATATATTAATTTCAAAGTTATACATAAAAAAATTCCCCAAAAATTAATATACAAATTCATCAATATATACATTTTAAACCTTCATACTTTTATTTTTTCTTTCTAAATGAAAAGTTAGAAATTTGATCATTGCATGTGCGACATCTCAATTTTATTTTCACTATTAAACAAATATATCAAAGAGATAAATAACAATAATTTAATTATTTCTTAGATAATATTTTAGTATTATTCTTTTTTATTTATTTTTTATCGTAAAAAAACTTTCTTCTAATATTGTAAAAAGACATATACAAAATGCAATTTAGTATTTTTTGATAATAAGATTTTGGTATAGATTTTCATTTCGTAATTAGAAAACCATGAATGCATTATTAAGAAACCAAGTAATATTAGTAATTGATATCATTTCAAACTAGGAAATAACTGTTATGTGATTTATCTTCCTCAGTTAATAGAGATATATATAAATAAATTATGAAGGAGGTTGAAAGAGTACCTCTAGCATAAACTTTAACTTAATCTAAAAATTCATTGTCATGCCCCTTTAGTCACCCACATCGGAGGCTAACTTAGCGCACCTAGATGGCCCATCACTATAGGTTTGTGGTGCATTGTGACTCATTTCATCTCATGGATTTTCTCAATCTTCCACACTACACCTCACTTTTTATATTTCACGATTATTAAAATTCATAAGTTTAACACTTATTGAAATATGTAGATAATCATTCCATACAATTATGCCTTAACATAACTAATATGAAAATGATATGAATGAAAGTAGTCTTATAGAATTGACAACCCAACAAGCCTAACAATTGTCAAATATTCAAATGTGTTACAACCAAGAGAGCTCTGGTCTCATATAACAATTTAAAAATTATAAGAGCACACAATTCATAAAAACCTATCCCAAAATTTCTTATTTGATTTACTGCCATTGATCACAACTGTGTCATATATCAAAATATTTTCACTTGATAGAAATAGTAAGTACTCTCGTGGAGTCCCAAGAGTGGGTGGTAATATAATGCCTTGACCATAGAAATGCATAGAGGAAAGTATGATAACTTTGGGTAGGAGCAAGTGTGTGACCCTACGGAGATTCAAGTGTGACGCATGAAGGTTCCAACACATAGAGGGAAAAGGAAGTGCACCCCTTGGAAGGTTGTAATAGTAAAAATCTTGAAAGGAACACACGAGCAAAATGACATCACAAGCTAAAATGCAGAATAGTCCACATGTTAAAGTGATGAGTTAATCCAACAACATGCATTTAACATGATCGTACAAATGCAAAAAAAATAGTTCATAAGCATATGTGTAAGCTAAATAACATACATTGCCAATACAACAAGAATAGTCCTGCTATGTTAATGACATATGCATGAAAGCGTGTTGACTCCGATTTTATTATTATAAGTGAAAGTTCCATCCATACATACACCATTGATGACCACTAGCCCCAATAGTGGAAAATTACAGTCAAAAACTCCTGCTCCTCCAAAGAAGTATACTCGCTCTACGCTATGGAGAAGCCAAGGCTCTGTTGACAGTGCTAGACCTGCCAACATGTCAAGGGATTTCCTCGGTAAGAAGTCCCAACTAGACCTCAAACCGTTTGGTGTAGAAGTCCTAGCAGTGGGTCGTACGGTATCGCCTTGATTGCGGTTGCGTGCAGAGGTAAGTACGATGTCCTTGTTGGTAGCAAGGGTGTGACATGCGCAACAAGCCAAGGAAGGTGAATGAACGTTTCTAACACACGGAAAGTGGGGTGAGTGCACCCCTTGGAAACTTGTGGAAACACGTAGATTGGAAGAGAATACACGAGCAAAGATGCATCACAAACTGGAAGGCAAGTGAACCGACAATCCAAAGTGATGGTTAAACCAACATCACATCTCAGTAAGATTCATACATACATGTACAAAAAGAGTCTACACATACATGCTTAAGCAAACAGATACATATATCATTAGAGTAACCAAGATAACTGAAATACAATAACAACATATGCATGAAACGTGTTGGCTCTATTATATTAGGAAGTGAAAGTTCCAAACATACAGTATAACCATGACCAACCATTAATCTTGATAATGGAATGTTATAGTCACCGTCGTCTGCTCCTCCAAAGAGATGTACTAGATGTGATCGAGGGTAGTAAACCAAATAGGAAATTTGGGGATAGGTTTGTATGAATTGTGTGCTATTATAATTTTTAAATTTTTATACGAGACTAGAGTTCTCTTGGTTGTAACACATTTGAATATTTGACCATTGTTAGGCCAATTGGGTGACCCTTGACATTCCCCTTTGTGAATGTTCACCTACCCTCATGACTCTTCAACTACTCTATGATTGTTACATTCAACTATTGACACTTGGACTTTCACTTCACAAGATGTTACATACAATCTGCACATGTACCCATGTGAGACAAAATAGGCTTGAGCAAGCCATGTAAGACATTACTAACACTCGGACAACTGTGGGAAGATCAACTCTTCAACATCCTTTCCATGGTCGATGGTGGCGAACTAATGCCAAGCTTGGTAGCTCGTGATGGTGTCCATGTACTCTGTGGTGACATCTTTCCGAAAACGAACTCTTGCCTCTGTTGCATCCGGGTACATTGATTTGGCTCCTTTGTCCAACTCATCTAATAACATGCACATCATTGTCTTGAGTACAGCTAGGCCAGGGACATAACGATGCATAATGTCCACACTGATCGCCAAGTCTGCATTTGTGGCTATGTGCATAAACTCGTCAAAGTACATGTCTAACTTGAGTCAGACTTGATTCTTTTTCTTTTCCTTGGTGAGTGTCCCAATGGATGGGATCTCATGCGCGCGCATAACAACATCTATTCTTCTGAACACCCGTGCATGTGAAGCCTGCAAACTGGTGATGAGTTGCGGGAGTTCCTCATAGTTCTAGATTTGACTCTAGATGCATGCCTTCAACTCTACCACCTTGGGTTTAATCAACTTGGGCAAGTGTAACAGGGCTTCCTTGTATCTCATTATCCATGTTTGCATGTGGTTGATAGCAGTATGCAGATTTGACAAGATGCGTGCTCTCCTAGCTCAACTATGTTGTAAACCATTTAGATGGACAACTGTCTTATGCATGGTACTGAATATGGAATACAACATTTGCATGATTGTCTCAAGGGATGATACTTCATCTATTATCACTTTCTTCAACTTTTCTCTAGCGGATGTTGTAACCTGTTCTCCTCCCTACTTGGCCGTTTGTAACTCCTTAGCCATTCACTTGTTCTATGCTATCAAGAAGCAGACACTCGAGCTAGTGACTTCGACATATGCTATGGTAGCATCAGCCAATGTTGCTGGATTCTTGCACACGTCAGATACGATCACTCGTTCTTAAAACTATGCAGGAGATATGTGGACATTCGAAGTAGTCACTCTGCGCGATTGCACAACTCTATGTCATGACTCGTCGAATGATATGTTGTGCATCTCTGATTCCGGATTGTCTCCAAGGATCTCAGTATCTCCTTGATTTCTCAGGACTTTCTCTTCTTCTGGATCTGGTGAAGCCGGTGGGTCAACCTCTAAGTTGTAAGGCATGGGGTCAATATCATGTTCTGACTCTGGCTGCTCCATCTCCGTATCCATTTGCTCAAGCATCTGTTCAATCTCTTGAGCGAAGTCTTGCTCCTGCGACTGCTCACCTTGCCTGCTTTGTGCCAGCTACTCGGATGAGTCTACAACCTATATGGGTGTAGTTTCATCAATATATGCATGTTACGCCTCCTGTTGTGTCTGTCCCTATTGCGGTTCCTTGTTGTGTCTGCGTAGCTCTTATTCTTCTCGGAGTTGCTGCTTCAACTCTTGCAACTCCTTCACTATTTCCTCCATCCTCTGTTTATCTCTTTGCCTTTGCACATTCCTCATGTCATGCTATCGCCTCTATCTCCAAAGCTGGTTTCTCCACAAGTGGGTCTGATTTGAACTTGCATCTTTGTTCTGCCTCTGTGCTGTCAACAACCTTTCTCTTACCTTTTTCACTTGCAGGTATGCTACCCCTTACTGATGTTGATGATGGTGCTGTCCTAGATGTTGCTTCGCTAACCATTCCATAGCTATGTCGACTTGCTCATTGAGCATGGTGAAGTTGTGGCAATACCTCCATCCTCTGTTTATCTCTTTGCCTTTGCACATTCCTCATGTCGTGCTATCGCCTCTATCTCCAAAGCTGGTTTCTCCACAAGTGGGTCTGATTTGAACTTGCATCTTTGTTCTGCCTCTGTGCTGTCAACAACCTTTCTCTTACCCTTGTCACTTGCAGGTATGCTACCCCCTGCTGATGTTGATGATGGTGCTGTCCTAGATGTTGCTTCGCTAACCATTCCATAGCTATGTCGACTTGCTCATTGAGCATGGTGAAGTTGTGGCAATATATCCATGGGTATTCGTCAGCCTAATGACATGCCCCGTGGATCCAAGGAAATTGCACTCTTGCACACTGGTACTTTATAAAGAAATGTGGGTCATACGGATTTAAGCTTTTGGGGCCAAAAGTAAATCTTTTGAACTCTTCTGTCTCAGCATCAACATCCCTGAGATTTCATATATCACACAAACCGATCCGCAACAAAAGAGTGGGTTAGGGTTCCTTCTTCTTTCGATGCAGTCTAGCTGACAGTCCTGTCAAGATGTGGTGCGACACTTCTTGCATGATGAGCTTGTCCATGGCAAACTTCGATAAAACATGTGGAGGCTTCTCCACATTGTACATCGGTATGAAGGTGCCAAGAGGTGAGGCATACCAATCCTCTATGTCAATCAATGCCTCCATTGTTGACTGCGACATGCAATGTGGATCCTTCTTAAATATCATCTTGTATACCGAGGTGAAAAAATGCTTCGACAACTGTGTGATGACTTTGTGGAAGCTACATTTAGAAAACAGTTTGCAGTAAATGTGTATAGAGGTTTCCGTTGATGTTGCCAAGAAGTTGACAACTGGAATTTCACAATGCGCAATCCAGGCTGACCTGATGGGGGTTGAGATTGCGCATGTGCAATTTTAGTCAGCAAGTCATGCAGGCCCAGGGACTACATTGTGCAATTTTCTAGGCCAACAAAGTGCTACCTCCCAGAATTGCATAGAGCAAGCTTGCAGGAAAGTGTCTGGCTAGTTTTGCGCATTTTCTGGGAGGAAGGCACAACCTTCCTTCTCAGAAATGTGCAATGTTGTCCGGGCAAGGCAAGGCCCGGGCCAATGTTGCCTTGACCTGCCAAAGGGTGAATAAAAACATGTGAAGCTTCGAATGCATGGAAAAAAGGACTGTAGGCAAGAGTGAATGATCATGCATGCAAACAATGAATGCAAGATTCAAAAAACGGGAAAACATGCATGCATGTGAAACGGGTCGCCGCATCGACGACTCTTAGTGCAAAAATAGTGTCATGCATGCGATAACAGTGAGATGCAAAGAAAAATTGAAACAATCTTGTACAGGCTAACATGCATGCAATGAAAACAAGAATTCATAGAAATCAAGTAGACACCAGTAACACGAGCCCAAACGCAAAAAGCGACAGAAATGTTGCAAAAGACATGTAAAGCAGGCTTACCCAGAAATAACTGAGCTGAATATGCCGAAGACTCCTAGATGTGTTGTGGGATGCCAAATATCCAATATCAAAGTGAATAATGAGCTCTATAGCGTCGAATAAATAAGTTTGAGTCTCATGACATGCATGCCACAAATCTAGGAAAAAGTGACACTTGGAGGGTAGTTTCTAAAACGACCTTTGCATGTAACCTCCGACTGCTAAAAATAGATCCCTAAAATCTAGGGATGTTTTTTGCATGTTTATTTTTGCTATTTTGGGAAAAGCAACCCATGCATGCACATCAGGTTTGCTGGGTCCTGGAGGGAACCAGTCAACCTGAAGGCACATGCATCAGTCAGTGAGATTGGGAGAGGGATTTGTGCATTTTCTGGGATGAGTTGGGCTGGTTGTCCCTAAGGGATTGTGCAATTTCTAGGCTGAGTAGGTGACTGTCTCCTAGAATTACGCAATTTCTAGGTTGAGGCCCAGTGTTGGGCTGACTTGTGCATTTTTCTGTCGGAAGCATGTCTGACTGTTCTGTGCAATTCTAGACCCCAGCAGGCTTCCCAGCAGATTTACACAATTTTTGGATGGAAAGATGGTTACCCCCCAGAGTTTCATTGTTATCTAGGGGAGATCCTTAGCTAGAAAATAATCTAAGTCTGGGATGGAAACCTTTGAAGGGAGTGAAGCGAAATGACATAGACGGGCTCGCAAGCCACTAAAAATCAGTTGAATCCTATGTACTTGAAAATGCAGGACATGCTGCTAAGGATGGCTGGTAGGGAGGCTCCAAAATGAAGCTAAGGAAAAATTTTGGAGGGTGGTTGTAGTCGCTACCACACTTGGCAACACACTGATAGAAATCCAACTCTCTGAATGGACCTTGTTCATGAAAATCAAGTCTAACACCTTTGGAAGTATTTTTAAGTTCTATATACATCTTGATTTCCACACTTGCTTGATTGTAAGATGTAGCATCTGCCAAACTCTTGGTCGATTGGCACACATTCCAAGACAAGCTAACATAGTTGTTTCGGTTGGGGGTGATGGGTATACTGGTGCACAAGCCATATGATAGTTAGAGTTTAAGTTTTCATCTCTGGTGTTGCTCCGCTACCAGCAGGGCTGGACAGTACCCCAACAGAGTCACGTAAGAACACAAGCATCGCTCTGCTGCCAGTGAGCCTTGTCAGTACCCCGACAGAGTTACTTGCATCACCTCTCTGCATAGGAAGCCTTTCTCTTCTTTCTCCTTATTCATTTTCAATTTTATTTTATTTTTCAAAAATTTTCACATTTTCTTTTTTCATAAATATGCATAAAACTTATTCATTTCAGAGGCGAAAGAGGGATCCCAACTTATTAAGAGAAGAATAGGTTTTTCCTTCAGAGAAGTAGTTTGTATATACCTCTGACGTGCTTGTTAAGGTTTTCCCCCTCACCTTACTCTACTTGATTGAGTTGACAAGGATTAGCCCAAAAACAACTAACTAGAGTAGGTGATACTAGTTAGCATGCAAGCGTTGTGTTTTAGTCAAGCTTCACTACGAAAAACACATATTTTCCATTGGTGTATCATGGAGTGGAGACAACAAGTTCTTCATACAGAGGCAAGAAGATAGATAAACAAGTATTGATAACTGCACAAGTCCTCTTGTACTTTACCCAACTTGTTTCAAAAGTCACACATGGTTCATGCGAAACTAACTTGTGAATGTAAAAAAGAAAGAAAACCTAAAAACAAAGAAAAAGTAGAAGTAAATGCGTAAGAAAAGCGAGTAAGCAAACAAATAAGAAAGCAAGAAAATAGACAAAGTAAGAAGAAAACATGCATGCAAGAAAACAAACAAAAAGAAAACACTACTCCTACTCCTAAGCTAACAGTGCATGGGTCTACTCACATGAAGTGATACTTCCAATGTAGCCACCGGCGCATTGGTCAATCCAGTTGGTGAAGGCATGGTTTGCGAACAACACAATTTTGTGAACCAGTAAACATGAAAGATATAAAAATGAAGACAAACACACTCCAAGTTTAAATGTTTCCACATAACATAAGTGAATGTGAGTGCATGACATGAAATCTGTGGACTTACCATGGTGTTGTGCGATACTGTGGGAAAATGTTAAGTGTACGCATACTCTTGGCTATGACATGCAAGCAAACAAAAGAAACAAAGACAACTTGTGTCACACACGTGTGCTTGTTGTGTACGATTCCTCCAATGCATGAGCGATGGGATCGTGTAGTTCGAGTGGAGGAAGCATAATTTGTGTGTGAGATTGATCTTCAATGCAGATAGATGAGTGATGAGGAGCCTTGGGTGTTTCAACAATTTCCTGATCAGAAGTGAAACCAACCTCAGGACAGCGAGGGCTTAACATAACCATCAACTTGGGCTGAAGTGCCTTGACAGTCTGCAGGGTTTCGACTTTGTCGACAGATACATCATCATAAACATGTGGCTTTGAAAAATCAACAGTGATAGAACCATCATCATGATCGAATACAGGTTTAAATAGATCACGACTGATATGATCAACAAAATTAATTATTTATCGGCATCCTCATGATCTAATGAATCAAACAGAGGGGTAGATGAGTGTTGGGCATGGAATCCCCCCACATCATGTTTTGGGGCTCAAAGCCCAAGTTTTTAGTTAATATTGTTGTAAAGCTTCGCGAATTGCAGGTGCGAAATGTATGTTAGAGTCATAGGGTTATCTTCCCTAATTTTTGAATGTAATGTCAGACTACCCATGGTTCGTGGACCATGGGATTTTATAAATAGAGCGAAGCTCTAAGTGTAAAAGAAAGTAAGTGAGAGCGAAGTAGGAGATAGGAGCTCAGAGCAAGTATCTAAGTGTGTCTTGGGTCGTAGAGTAGGAAAAGGCTCTACAGCTGAGTGCGCAGAGGCCTAGTTGTTCGCAGTTGAGTGCGTGGACCCCTGTAGCTGAGTGCGCAGGGCAAAATAAAGTCTGCAACCGAAGGAAGAGAATAATAAAGAGAATTTTTATCTGAATTATGTGTATCCATTCTTGAGTTATTACTTGTTTTATATCAATTGCTAATGTACTGTTTATTTACTACACGCACTTGTATGAATGATTTATATTGCTAAGTATACTTTACACATGCAAGTAAGCTAAGTTAATTAACTAATATCAGGTTACTAGTAAGGACTTGGGTAATAACATTGTTTGGCCCCCGAGTAGCGCTACATGAGGGCAACATCTCAGGCTGTGAGGTACAGATAAGTGCGTGTAGCGATGAGCGCGCTGCAGACAATTTGAAATCCTCAGACATCCCCAGGGTGTGGAAACTTGGTTCTAACACCCTCCCATACTACTTCAAGTGAGACCTTAGTCTGCGCTCCATGGACTATTGCCGAAAGGGCCAGTAGTACTGGGATATGTTTGGCTAAATCACCTTTAAACTTGGGTCAGGCCCCAACAAGCCAACAAATGGTTCCGTTGCCGAGACTGGGATCTGCATAAGGGATGTCTAATGTCATGTCACTGGAATCCGATAAAGAAAGAAATTGAAGGGTGGTTGGACAAAAAAATTCATGAGTTCATGGCGTAGGAAAATAGGAATTTGCAAGTATCAAAGGAACAGTGGTTAGAGCACTACTTATATACGAAAATCCACGAAATTTTCTTTGCATCCTTCCCCTCTGAATTGTATGAGTGGATTGCGAAGCTAGTAGATAGTCAGGGAAGGTGTAGGCTTGACAAACTGATTGTGTGGACTCCAGAATTGGTGCACAGAATAGAAGCATCGAAAGATAATATCACGTGCGCTGTGGACCATTGGATCGATTGAATTATAGGAGGGTTTATCACCGAGTTCGCGATAGACAGAACAGTCAGCTACAACGAGGCGGAATGATGCTTCCTCAAAGGACCGCGAGGTAAGTACATTAAATCATTGAACATTGGGAATAAAATTCTATTTTGTGAAAATCAGGTTATGCGAACAAATTGATGTTTGGGGCTACGCGAAGTGGGAGGATTTATAGAAACGAGGGTAGCGCAGAGATAGAAAATAGCCCCTTGATTTCATCTTGGCGGGAAAGAGAGGAAGAGCTCGCAAAAGTTTCTCTGAGAAGCACGGTCAGTCTGATAAGGCAGCGAATTCCATGCATACCACCCCCACCTACACTACCACCACTCTCATCATCTTCACCTCTATCTCCGCCCACACCACCTTTGCCACCACCACAATTCATTATGGTGAGCACGATAAAATTGCTGGTATTAAGAGGAGTAGGGAAAAAAGAGCTGGACCAATTTTGATTCATGGTAAAGGCCGTGTTTGAGAAAAAATTCTCTCAAATTTTGGAAATTCATTTCTAGTTTCTCGGAATCTATGCCACAAAATAATCTCTAAAATAGGAAATCATAATAATATTTAAATCTGTAAAAATAGGTTGTAAATATCTAGTCAAATATTCCAATTCACGACACCCGTGAATAAATTGAAAGAGGTTTTTTTTATATGGCTCGTGGTTGACAAAAACCTCCTTGGGTTTCTCAAAATTACTTTCCATATGTTGCAAAATGGCGCTGCACTACAATGACTAAAACAGTAAAACAAATGCAAAATTTGTTTTGTTTTAATGTAGGCTTCAAATATCACTGCATATCTCCCACATAGTAACACCTGTGCATAAATTGAAGGAGGTTTTTGTTATTTGATTGAAAAAAACCTCTTTCAATTTTATAAAATTCATGTCCATTACTTTAGAAACTGATTTTGTAGTAAGCTTGTCCCTATGTGTAGCAAATGACCTCAAAACATGCATAACCAAGAACCAATCATTCATTTCGAACATATCTTTTGATCCAGGAACCTGTTTTGGGTGTGCAATATACCGTTGGAAAGATATTTCCGACTTTATTCTGATGAACATAATTAGAATATGATTTGCACTAAAACTCATGTGCAAAAAATCTCTGAAAACAAGACATAGTAAGTGCCCATTTTTATCCCCGGTGACAGGTTGCGAAGATTGGAACTAACATTGGACTTATTGGGGATGGAAGCTCCTTAGAGGTGTCAAGAACACTGTAGACCAAGTGCCTCATCCATTGGGAAATATGGTCACAAACAATTGTAAACCCAAAAAACTCATAACAATCCAAAAACATATACATACTGCAATATGTACATAAACAAATACCAGAAACTGAAATGTTGCCTTGGGCAACTTATTTATTTACAAATCTACCCTACTCTGATGCAAAATTGATAGATCAAGTAATGTTGTAATGCCATACCAACCAATAAAGCAGCTATGACAATGATGGTGCTAGGGAGTGCTTGAACCAGGACACAATTGGAAATGCTGACAGCCATACATGCACAAAATGAGTCTGGCTATGTAAAAGACAATTTGGTTTGTCATTCAAACTGAAAAGATACTCCATATATGCAAAAATAGGATCATAGAAACTAGACCATGTCTGCTTCCCTAACTCCTCAACATATGTTTCTAGTTGCAAACTGTCAATGCAAACATCCATGAGCAAAAACCTCTTTCACTTTTGTAAAATTCATGTCCATTACTTCAGAAACTAATTTTGTAGTAAACTTGTCCCTGTGTGTAGAAAATGACCTCAAAACATGCATAACCAAGAATCAATCACTCATTTCGATCATATAGTCTGATCCAGGCGCCGGTTTTGGGAGTGTGATATACCGTTGGAAAGCTTTTTTTCGAGCTGCTTCTGATGAACATGCTTAGGATATGATTTTCGCTGAAGGTCATGTGCAAAAGATCTTTGAAAACCAGACATAGTAAGAGCCCATTTTGATCCTTGGGGACAAGCTGCGAAGACTGGAACTAACATTGGCCGTATTACGGATGACAACTCCTTTGTGGTGTCAAGAACACCGTAGACCAAGTGCTTAGCTGATTGGGCCAATACGGTAAAAAAATTACAACCAAACCGAACACTAAAAATCACACACTATAAAATATAAACTAGATGTTGAAGGATGTTTGTCCAGCAAGCTTATTACACACTTATCCTACACTAATCTACTGCAGAATCATTGAATCAAGTGATACTAAAGTGCTAAATCAACCAATCAAGTAGTTGTTGTAATGATGCAATTGTTTGATGGTGTTTGAACCATAACATAATTGGAAATTCTACCAGCAATATATACAGATAGTACCTATGGCTCTGGAAAAGGAAATTTGGTTTTTCATTCAACTTAAGAAAATATTCCGTATATGTTGCTATAGGATCATAAAAACCAGATTCTATCTGCTACCCCAACTCATTAACATATGCTCTCAGCTGGAGACTGTCACATGCTTGCTGTAAATCAAAACATCCTTCAATCCAACCATCCAAGGTCAGCCTTACCTTTTCTTATTTGGGAGGAGGGAGAGTTTCCAAGAACTGTTTAGGATCTTGGAAATCATATGATTCAATTTGAACATCCAATAGTTCAATTTCATTTCTAATCTTTCAGCAACTAAACAAATAAAACAATTTTTACCTTTAGGTGTGAGTCGGTTGGATTTCTTAAAGTTAGTAATATTTCCCAAATAAACGATTTTCCACATACCCTGTTATTGGTGATTACCATCAATGCTTTGAAATCTGGATTCTTTGGTAGTGAAGTCGCTTTGAACTTTGAAGCTCGGGATCTTGAACAATGGAGTCACCATGTGAATGATTTCAGCCTTCATATGTGTTTGACTGCTATCCACCATGGGGTTTTTGATGAGCCCTTTTTTAATTTAAGCATGGTGGCCAATTATACAGGGACAGGGGAACTAGGAATTGCTTAGCGAGTAGAGGAACTTGGAAGATAATGGTGTTGAGGAGTCCTTAGGTTGTGGGTCATATGTTGGATGTAGCTTGTGAATATAAGTGTTAATAGATGGAATGGCTTATGCACGAGAAAAATTTAAATAGAAAAAATTTAAATTGTAATGATCAATGTGTTGGGCGTAATGGTCAGTTCGTGGGGATTTTAAGCAGGAAAACTGAGGAGATGACACGGGGGAGAGACATGGCATAGCTGGATTGGGTGGATAACAAGGGAGGAGGGAGATATATACTCTCATTTCCATGCTCACTCTCCATGTTCACTTGATAATAGTCCCAGTGGCGAACGTGGTCGCCACGCTAGCCTTACAAGTGGTAGCTTCTTCTTATCTCTCCGACGAGGTGCCTAGGTGAAGTTGAGGTATGGCTCACCCCCCTAGAATCAATCCCAGCCATTGATCTGCAAATATTGCTTTGTTGACTCTGACTTTCTGGGAACCAGTGTTGACTTAACCACCGCACTTGTTCACCCGCCGGAGCTCCTTTGAGGTGCGGTTGCTTTGAGATGGGTGTTGATCCTCTCCATAGGTGGTCACCCCTTAATGGTTTATATATTATACAGATGGAAGGTTCATTGCACTTGGCGACTCCTCCATGCTGAGAACTATACTAGTTATTGTTGAGTTGGAACCCGAATGCTTTGGTTCCCTACCCCTCAATGCCCGGAAGCTTGGTTCCCTTTTTAAAATGAAAATAGAAATTATTACGAGGCTCTTGACCTTCTGGAGTATATCGTCAGGATGATGTCATGTTGACATGAACCTGTTATCTCAAAATCAGATCCTGATAGGCTGCTGGTCAGGTTTACTCTAAGTAACTATTTCAAACCTACTTAGGCTGAGGCTTAGCCTCCTCAACCTGAGAGGGCTCTCTCTAAATGGGTTAATGATTTTGATTATAGATAAGATGGCTAACTCTTGTAGAACAACTGTGAAAAATATGAACGGTGGAAACACATTAACAACTATCCATTGGGCTTATGGAGTCAACAACATCTCAATATAACAATAAATTCAACCTTACATAGAAGTCAGGGCATTCAGCATTTAAACATTCAGAACA
>APFE031520618.1:0-19461 GCA_000404065.3 Pinus taeda
TTTTTAAAAATAGGAAAAATACATTATGGTATTTTTTTAAAACTATCAAAACAATCTTACCATATCATAAAATAAGAAAAATACTTTAAAACCATGAAAGCAATCTTACTATATCGGTTCACTTTGATTTTACTATTTTATATTAGTTTGAAAGCCTTGTTAAGATTTTTGCATGCCAAAACAATCAAAACAATCTTACCATATCATGAAATAAGAAAAATACTTTAAAACCATGAAAACAATCTTACTATATCGTTTCACTTTGATTTTACTATTTTATATTAGTTTGAAAGCCTTGTTAATATTTTTGCATGCCATCTTCATCCACCGGTGGGCAGGTCAGTTTTGGCCACCTGGTCCACATGCGTTATGCTGCAGTCATCATTCTTTAGGCCATGACCCTCTAGGGTTTAAACAATATGGTTACAACCATGGAGCTCTTAGGTGCTTTGGGGTCACTTCCATGATTTTACATTCAAATATTACTCTTATTATTTTATATTACTAATGTTCCTATCTTGATATCCCCAAGTTGAGGAGGAAGGAAATTTATGTGCTCTTTATTAGATATTATTCTCTATTGCAAGTCCTTTTTTTTGGTTTCCATAAATAGCCTCTTTTGACTCTTTACCTCGTACCTAAACATACTAATCCCCTATATTATTTTCAATCATTACAAGTACGACTTAGGAAATAAAAGAATTTTGCTTCTGTTGTACCAAAGACATTCAACTTAATTCCTAAATTGACTTTCTCTTCCTTAGTTTACACATTATACATTTCTGAATTCACCCCAAACTTTGTGTGAAGTTATCCTAACGTGAAGATAAAAGTGATTTGTTCATGATATCCTGAAATAGGGTTTTTGCTAGACTTCTAACCCTCCTATGGATACCATGTGTATAAAATGGTTATGAGCCTTAACAAATGGCATATTATATGGTTAAGCAGGGACTACCGGCTGCATGCAGCACTTGTTTACAAATAAACTAAAGAGAAAACTAGTAAACCAAATAATTGGTTTGTAGCCATGGTTCTTATTATTTATATAATATAATAAGGAAATAATAAATAAACTAATTACATGGTTCTTATTACAGGCTATAAGTTTACTGTTTACATGTTGTTGTGACGCAAATGCATTTTATTCTCGATAGGTTTAAAGTCGGCATTGTGTATCGTATTTTTATTTTTATTTTATGTTTTTTTTATTATGTTCATTTTATTCTCGATAGGTTTAAAGTTGGCATTGTATATCATATTTTTATTTTTATTTTATGTTTTTTTTATTATGTTCAAAAGTGCTAGAGCCTAGTATGGAGTACATCTTATTTAAACATGTAAACGTAAATATAAAGGTAAATGTAATGTTTAACATTTAACATTTTTAATCTAATGTTTTCTCTATTTAAATCAGTCTCATTATTATTAGGTATAAACACAATATAAATTTAAAGTTTAACACTAAGAAAAGTATGGTCAATAAAAAAAATATAAATAAGTTAGAGGTATGCTAAATAAATAAAATATCTTTTTATACTTACTTTAGAGGTATGGTAAATAAATAAATCCTTTTTTTATATTTACTCCATAAACCTCTTATTTATGAAAACTCAAAAAATAGGTTTTCTTTATGGGAAGCCTATCGGCCAAATACTATATTTATAAAAGAGGTATGTTAATAAATGACTAGCAATTGCACCAAATGTTGCAATAGAAATGTCCTGAGATAGACATTCAAGAACATCATCATCTAGAAGTGCATCATCATTTTGCGCAGACAAATTTAATCCAAGGAGGCAAACAATTTTTTGAATGATTTCAAGAGCAACAAATGCTAACAAAACATAAATTCAATGGCAATGGTTGCTAACAGAACATCTAGAAGTGCATCATCATTTTCCTAGACAACATGAATGAAAGAGGAAAACAATTTTTTGAATGAGCATTCCAACTCTAGAAAATTTGGAAAATATATTCTATGTTTTTTTCTTGTAAGTCTATAGTTACTCGGTGTCAATATGTTTTCATATTGCATCGATTTCACCAAATGGTGGGACTTCACAAAATCTACCCTTGTTCTCATCAATTATCGTAGAAACAGAGATCAGGGTTTTCTTAATGTCAAGTACATACATTACATTATGAAAATGTTTAACACTGTCGTTAGGTAATGTTACAAGAACATAACCATACCCTTAAATACATCTTAAACTACCATCCCTAAGATAAATGTGTGCACCTTTGTTAGTTTCATGAAAGTTTCCAAACCAATGTTTATTGCATGACAAGTGAATAGAATCTCTAGAGCCTATGAACCATGCATTTACATTATCAGTCTTAGCAACAATGCCACATTTAAATCAAATAATTTAATATTCATAAAATCATGATTCATAGGTTCACCTCCCTCTGCAAAGTGGCTTGTATTCCTTGTACTTCTATTCTTTGATTCATCATACTTTCTTTTATAGAAATCTCTAAAATAATGACCAAGCTTGCCACAATAATAATATTTCATTCTAGAATCACCCTTTGGAGATATCATACCTTATCGAGGCTTCATGTAAGATGGTTTTCCAAATGATGACCTTCCTTATGATGGATTGCCTCCTTTGTTTCCTTCGGGTGCCTTTCCCTTGAATGGTGTTTTTCTCTTTGGCATCAATATTTTGAGGCTTTAGATTTTTTTCCCTCTCTTCCTCCGACATTAATATACTTTCCCATTCATCAAAAGTGTTAGCTTTCTCCCTCACTACAAGACCTCTTGTAATGAACATCTGGTATTCCTCTAACATTCTTTTTAAAGTAATTGTTACAAGATCAATACTAGATACTTATTGTCCTATGTCTCCCAACTTATCTTTCGGATCTTTAAATCTTGAAATAAAATTAGTAATAGTTTCATTTATTCCATCTTAATATAAGGAAGCATTGTTTTCAAAGAGAGGACACAATTTGTATTTTTAGACTCATACAAATCCTTAAGTGTATTCCATGTTTCATTATGTCTTGCATTTACAAATATGGAAAATAATATTGCATTTTACACACATCCCTAGCAATAACCTTACCCTATTCTCCCACTTCTCTCAATATTGAATTGATGTTGTTATTGCACCTACTGTTGCATTTGGCTTTGCTTCATCTCCACTTGCTATTGACCATATGCCATAGCCTTCTATTAAAATTTGCAACTTAAATTTGTAATTTAAATAGTTAGAACCATCCCATTTATTAACCTCATTTGAATAGGCTTTTGCAAGAAAATTAGACATTTTGAAAAGAAATTCTCCTAACATTATATTCAACTCATTCCAAGAAAATATTCAGAGTGAAAAATTTCCAATACCACTTTTCTACAAAGATTTATTAACAAAACCACAAATGTACCAAACTTACACACTTATAAAACACCCTCAGCACAATTATTATCCACACAAAGAGGGGGCCAAAGATCACGTGTGACCCACGGGTCTCTGCCTCCTTCACGGCAATGCAAACTTGTTTATGGCCCAACAATGCTGCAACAAGTCCAATAATGGAAAAGAGTTGTCAATGGACAATTGTGATGTATACGTAGGAGAGAATACTTGCTCACACGATCCTCAACACACGCTGAACTGGCCCAGAGTTGCCAAACTGATCACTTACTAGTCGACTGACCAATCACGAATCGGCAGCCACACCAATCATTTACCAGTTATCTCTTCCATGTTGGCTCACTCCTCGATGTAGCCCACCTATTCTTTCACTAGCTCAAAACAGTGCGCAACAAATCAATTTCACTAGCTCAAAACAGTGCGCAACAAATCAATCTCAAGTACGGTTTCAACTCAGTGAGGTTCTTGCTTCATACATAGGTTGTGGGTCAATCACAAAGAGCACACAACACCACAACAAAACTTTCTACTCATTTGTGTCATCACTTGTCTCCGCAAACTGCTGAAGAACTCGTGAACGTTCTTCACAACTCCAGCTCCCTGAACACTTACGTTGTGGAAAGCTTCCACGAAATTTTCCACCCTTTAGTTTTCTACTAGAAACAATTAAAAGACCCTTCACAAACTTCCTGATAGAACGTATGTCGTATTACAAAAGTCAGAATCAAATAGTTCTCACCTAGCCACGCGAGCACCAGTGATGGCTCTTATACCAAAACTGTAAAATGACAAAGACGATGTATGAAGAACAAAAACTATGCAGCTAAGGTGTGACAAGTTCAGCGTGAGTCTAACTCTTTGCATTCACAACTTAAAACATACATTGGGAAATCACATACATATAGAGGGTCTAGAATCAGTTGAGAAGATAAAGTTATGCGTAGGAAACACCCTGGGAATTTGCAAGGGGGCGGTAGTCGGGTCTGAGGGAAACACTTCAGGAATTTATTTGTTTTATGCAAACCCAATAATAGTCTGGTGGACCTAAGGATGGGAGGTAGACCCAATGTTGGTGGGTGAACTTACCTATGGTTTTGTGCTTGTGTTTTAGACATGGTTTTGGACATGATCATTTTCTGTCCATGGTATATTTTTGTAGATCCATTGAAAGGAACTAAAGGTTATGTTCTAATCCATGGTTAGTGGATTGGGTTTTATGAATTCTTCAACATGCATATATGTATTGTAACATTAAAAGGAATATAATTAAAAATCAATTCAGAAGTCTCATTTTTAGCATATGAAGAAAATGCATGTGTATATTTGTTTTATGTTCTCTCCATTGTATATATTTTTGTTTTAAAAAATTGTTTGTGGGTAATTTATGTACATGGTTAAAACCTACTTGGAGCCTTTTTACATGGACATTGTCATGGTGAAGAAAGGTTTACGTTTCACTATAGTGGATAGTAGGTTGTTCCTGGAGTGCGCCAATTGCAACACTCACAAGCGGCTAAAAAAATTGACCTCCAGGAGGGGCTCCAACAATTGACCTCTTTACGATTAGATTCTAAGATATTCTGAAAATTGGCATGATTTATTAGACAATTTCTTCAATCCTTTTTTTGGCCCATGCTATCACATAGCTTGTTTCATGTCCACAAATATGGAAAATAAAGTCCATCTCAAGCGTAGCACATGACCATACCCATGTTATTAACATGGGGGCTTCACTCAATGGACATCTAACATAGCACATGTGTTTGTGGCATACTAAAAGATACCTTTAATTTGACCACATATTGGAAAATACTTCTAAAAATCACATTATTTGGCCCCCTATAAATACAAAACCAATATACTTTCCCAAATTAAAAAACCCCTACTTTCACTAGATATTGTAGGTCTCTACTTTTTCATTAACATTTTTTATACATTTTTATATTTTTTCATTAACTTTAAACTCCATTTTTTATACTCGTCAATATAAATACCCTTGACCCTCTATTATATGTTCAATATATTATGTCACTTTTTCCTCAATATATATCTGTAATATGACGCAATAGTCTGATATTGCTGCCTTAGTGAAGCCTTTGCAGTTATAGAAAAAAAAATTGTGTTTCCTATATACGAGTTACTCTTTCATCTCAACAAAATCATTCTCTTTGGTAAAACGATAATTTGTTCCATGTTATAGAAGCAAAAGTTGTGGTTTCCATATACGAGTGACCCTTCCATTTCAACAAAATATTTTTCTTTGGAAAGAAATATAATCTGTTCCCACGTTATGGAAGAGCAAGTTGTGTTTTCCATATACCCTTGATCCTTCCATCTCAACAAATCCTTTTCTTCGGAAAAGAGATAATTTGTTCAAAAAGCTACATAGAGATAAATATAATGAGAGGGCTTATCCGAGACCTGAGATTAAGCCTTCATCGAATATTCCGATGGACATGGCTGAGGTTATGTGTATTCGGATTTGACCTCGACCATATATATCATATTTGTCGATACAACCATTGACTTAAGGATTCCCCTCATGGGCGATACTTAAATCAAAATACTAGAAATATTATTTAAACTTGATAGGTTTATATTCACATTGACATGAACTATGGTGGTTTGAGCGCACGATTAGGGCATGGTTACAGTCGAATGTTGAATATTGTTGTTTTAAAAAATCTACACGAACAAAATGATAAATAGGAAACATAATTTGATCAGTTAGCGGTTTGAATTTGAAAACAAGACTGCCCGTTAAATCTTACTGGCCTCATTTCTGCTCATTTAAAAAATATATTGATGAGGATGAGGCAGAATTTTTGCACAGTTAAAATAAACGACCGATGACCATCTTTCAATAAGATTGATCACCGTGATTGAGGGAGCCGGAATTTCTGAATTCCATCACAGGTTCATCTGCCTCTGGGCGGATACAATGGATCGTTCCAACTTTATGCTCGGAGGAGAAATTCAACCCACATGTTTTTGCATGCTAATTGGTACAATTTTGTTCTTTTGATATCAACGTGCAAAATAGATTGGACGTCTAACAATTTTAAAGGCTGCAACAACCCTTCCTGCCATTATTCTAGTTTATCACCTTACTTTGAATCGCTCATGTCAATATCATAAATTCATTTCCAATCACATCTATGTCCGGGGGATATCATTTGTCATTATCACCTTTAGGTTGAATAATTCCTTGCAATTTAAAAAAAACTTCTCTATTCACATCTTATTATTATTTCCATTATAATATTCATAAAGGTTGCGGTTCCAGTTAGTTAGTGTACCGCCCTGGTGTTTCAGCAAGGGCGCGCGCCCCTCACTGAACGGAAATACGACTAAGTATGGCAGAGCGGCACTCTCATTATGCGATGTGCGTGCGTATAATGGAAGGGCGACTGCTTGTTTATATGGAGCGTTGGCAATATGATAGCGCACAGGAGATTGACGAAGGCGTGGGCGAGCCGACGCCCTAACGCACATACATGAGGGGCGCCCATGTTAGATTTTAGGGAGTCGGCCATGGATGGTGGTACCCCTTATGGAGGGTATAAACATGGGACGCGCAGCTTCATTTGCAGCATCCATCGAACGACGAAGATCATCATACAAAGATCATCATACAACAGCGCGGTGGTGCACTCTAGCAATGCACTTGCGTTGTGCGACGGGTGTGCAGCGAAGTTGGGTGATGCGCCCGCCGGTCGGGCGGAACGACACGGGCACAAGGTTAGCAGGTTGGGCGGTGGAGCGCACGGGCGCCCGCCCACAGAACGATGAATGGTGAACGCGAAGGTTGACACCGGCGCGGGTCGTGCACGGGCGCGCCCGCCTGTTGGGCAAACACGTTAGTGTTGTATACTTGGGTGAGGCCGAACAGACCACTATGCGCTCTTGCACGGGTGGGCGCCCGCCTTGATGTAAAACGTCGGTTGAGCGTAGACTCGCAGTCATATTATAAAATCTCTTTATCATAATAAAAAAAAATTATTATATGCATTGTGGTTGTTCTTGATTATGCTTATCATGTTATTATGATGTTATTCCACACATTATAATTTTACAAGTGAAGTTTAATAAAAGTGAAGGCGTAGTTCGTAAAACACACTTAATCATGAAAACGGTAAGTCGTTTAGGCGGTGCCGCACCCGCTCAACTAAAGAAAAAAGAGTTGGGGCATGACAATTAGCTTCTAAGAGTGTAGTTTAAAAATATTATTATTTTCATTATAACGTTAATAAAGGTGGCAGGTTCTAGTTCGTTAGCTTTTAAGAGCGTAGTTTAAAAATCTCACAAATTCTGGCATAAAATAATGAAAATTATGTAAGATAAAATCTCGTAGATTTTTTTTCCGAAATTTGTATTATAGTTGTCAAATATAAAGATTTTGGGGTTGAATCTATTTTTACTAAAAAAAAATTGAAATAATCCAATATTTTGATCTTTTGAATTTTTTTTATATTGCACAAGTTTATGGTACACAGGTACTTCTGATACAAGGAACGAGTATCTCGCACTGCTAGAAGTATTGCCCAAATTTACAAGAAATGTTAAGTTGGGAGCCACAATAATATAATTATTAATTAATATATATAAAAAAAATTATTTGTTTCCTATCCAAAACATGCTAACCAAATTCCATCGTGCAAAAGGAACTTGTAAAAAGAATTGAACTTTGAAACATTGCAAAAAATCAAAATATTAACCATAAACAATTTCTCAATCAAATTCCCTTCTAGCAAAGAAACATCACCACATTTTATGTAAGTAATTGTTGAAGTCATTGGTCAATTCTTTGCCCTTGATGTACTCACCATATTATATATATTACACTAATTATAACAGAGATAAAGAAAAAATAAAATATATATAATATAATTAAAAAAATTAAGCACAATAGAGTAAAATACAATGGGTTAATTTTAGAAAAGAGTTTGATAATAAAATTATAAATTCCAAGTTAATATATATTTATATTTAAAATAATATCAAAATTAAATTAAAAAAATATTTTTAATAATATTATATTTCATAATTTCAACTATTTTTTTTTCTTTATTATTAAATCTTTGGTCCATTCAGCGCGCGCCATAATGATGGTTTTACTAGTGATCAACAATTTTTCTAGATTCTTTTATATCTATCTGTTGGCCAGACACCTCATCTTCATTTGGATAGAAGGGCTTTCCATAAATAGGTTGTTTCTCTTAGTTCGAGACTCATATCCAAATCTAAACCCAGCGACATACCCTTCCCTTCACACACTTCCATTAGTTTAAACAGCACCCAAGGCGGCAATGTCAAATACACCTAAAATACAGCTAAGTTTGCACTTATTCATTGCAGTTAAGCTCTCAAAACTTAAAAATGAGTTGTAGTGAAGCTCCCAAAACGTCAAAAATCGGTTGCAGTGAAGCTCTAGAAAAACTCCAAAGTACAGGTTGAAGCCCCAGACAGTTTTGGAGCATTTCGGATCAGCTCCCAAGTGTGCTCTCCAATGCCTCAGAGCGGTACCAGTGTAACTATGTTTTTTTTTACTAAATTCTCAAATAAAAAAAATATATCTATTACAAATTTAGAAGGTAAACAACTTTTATGACTGAATTCTGCTCATGGCAAATTTGTTGGATGAGTAGACAACGTCGCTTTGAAGGGCAAGGTGGACTGAGTCCCGGGAGAAGAAGATCATAAATCCACTGTACATGATCCACTTCCTTTGATTCCTTACTAATCTTATTAAATAATTCTCATTCATCGTCACTAATCTTATTAAATAATGCTCACACGTCGTCACTAATCTTATTAAATAATTCCCAAATGCCATTGCTTCCGAGAATAGCCCATTCGCGTTGCCAGGACAGGATATACTGCTGTTTTGGGATTTTTCATTAAATTTTTGAAGTCCTATCAGAGAACCGAACCCACATCAACGGCACATACCAGCAGGCTCAGTGGTATAGATTCCCCTTTGTCTCTGCTCGGCTAAAGACCCTTTAAAAGAGGGTAAGTTCTATCGAATCTCGCATTAGTAATTAGAGCTAATTCTTCGCTTCATTTCGTGTAATTCATCCAAACTAGGACGTTATATTTATTAGCATGGATACAGGTAAATCTGGGATTTGTTACGACGATCAATCCATTCTAAAGTTTGTCGTCACTTAAAAGGTTCTGTTAAGGCCACACCTCTTCCATCTAGGGTTTAGTGTCTTCACTGGAGAAGAAGTGGCCAACAAACCGATGTACGAAATCGTAGAGTTTTTTCAAGTTTGAAATCTATCTGCTACGTTTTGACTTCATAATCTTATATTGGGAATTCGTTCGGTCGTTCCCTATGGGATGAATTGAATTACTAACTTGGATTTGTTAAAATGAGAAAAAAATGGAGGGAGATCTTGTGTCTGGAATTCGGTCGCTCTTTATTAGATTAAATTACCTACCTTAACTACTAATGTCACTATTCAGTGAATATTCCCACAGTCTTTTTTCTTCAATCCTTTTGACTCTACAAATATGTTTATTATTAATAATTATTATCCATAAGATAATTATTAGGTAGATAGTAAAATTCAATATCCGTAGTAATTAAGTTCAATTAAATTTAAACTGAAATTAATTATATCATAAAAATGTTATATATGAATCATGATTTTTTTGGATATTAATAATTTAGAGTTTTGATGCACGATATTTTAATTAAACTTGTTTATATATTAAAAATCTCAATAAAAAAAAATAACCATTAATATCTGTTTATATCTCATAATTTATGCACTTGATTATTTAGAAATTTCTTTCAAAAACCAAGTCTCAAAAATATTTTTCCACTTAATTTCAATCAAATATTTCCAATTTTATATTTAATTTTAAATTAAATTACACAGAAATGTTTAGTTATTATTAAAAGTTGAACTTATATGGATGTTATATTTTGGAACTATGTAGCTCTGACGTAATTTCACTCCTATCTTGAGGGTCGAATTCGAAGATATTCCCAGAATCTGGGAAATGATATAAAGATTCCCATTATTAAAGCATTTGCCCCCAAATTAATTTATATGATTATGTTAACCTTTACGATTTCCATTTTTTGGATTTTGAGTTTTTATGATTATATTAACTTTTACGATTTCTTGAATTTACTTCTCACTGTTATTTTCCGCTCTAAGAGCAGAAGTGCCCAAAGGAAAGGTAACTATATGCCAACGTATTTTCCTTTCTCAAGTATTCGAATGATATACAAAAGTTTTGGCTTACAGATTTTATTTACTTTTTTGATGAACAGATAGATCATCAGTGCTCTTGGCCTGTTGCCTGTCGAACAAGTTCAGAACGTGTTACAAACCCTGAAATGAAAATCGACAGAGTCGAAAGTCACGCATCGTCAATAGTGAAGAAAACTGTGGATCAGAGGGATACCACTGGAGAAAACCTGGATGTGTTTAGTCCTAACGTTACCATAGGAACAATGGGAGACCATTATTCGATTAAAATATTGACCTACAAAAAATATACTCCTCTGTCAAAGTATCTTGACATGTTTGAGGTAGAAAGCATGGACGTTATTAACGTTCCCATATTTACAAGTGGAAATAAAGTATTTTATGTGATAACGATCCAGGTAAGCCTTTCCATATCCCTCTTAAATTATCATTATTTCAGTCCTTTATGTTTATTAGGGAAATTAAAAAAAAGTGAAAGAGAGATTATTTTCTCAAAATCAGTTAAATAAAATTATATTGGAGACATTAACATTAAATGACTTGGGTGATACTGAATTCAATTCAAGAGAATTGGATTAAGTGAATTAGGACACTTAGATAGATGGATGTCTCATCTAGCTGATGATTGGAATTAAATGTGTCACCGAATAGACATCTTATTCTAACGACCTGGCACATCTGTCCACCCAATAATTTAATGTTCATGTCTGTTAAATAATATTATTAAACTAGGAATGGCCTAATGTTTTCTGATCGAAATGAATTTTTAGTGAACACTCCGCAATTAACTTACGAATTATCTGTATGGTTGTCACTTTGTGTTGTAACAACTAAACTTTTTTATAACCCTGCACACTTAGGTTATAAATCACGGTAAGTTAAGTTATAAATTACGGTAATGGTTATATATGATGTCGATGTGGGATGAAAAAGAGACGGTAAGCTAAATGATTAGTTTATTATTTCCTTGCCGGTTATCTGTATGATAAAAGTGTTGGATTATTGTTTACATATTTGTTGAACAAATGTATTTGATATTTCGTATGCGTAAAGTGAGCATTCTCTACCCTCTTCTTATTGTTATAATATGTATTCGTTTTGGACACAGGCCCTTAATTATGGCAAGAACATTTTATATTTGATATATTTAAAGTGTGTATTTTTTGAAAAATTTTAAACATTAAAATTTATTTTGAATTTTAAAATAATTATATTATAAAATTATTGGAAGTTTTTAATTTTTAATTCAAATGTAAAATTAATTACTCTTAAATTTTTCCATTTTTATTATTATAATATGTTAGGTTTTACTTTAAACTCTTAATTTTTATGTGAACACAGCAATTAAAAACATTTTTATTATAGATACGAGTAATTTAATGAATCAAATGAAAAAAATTCAAATAATTGGTGTATAAACATGGTGCAACATTTTCATGTTTTGGATACAAGTAAAGTTGGTATTGTAGATAGTATTGAAATTTTAATATTTAATGAATCAAATGAAAAAACAATAAATCAAATAAATGGTTTATTAACATGGGGCTTGTTGCTTAGGCAGATAGAAAAACCATGAACCAACTTATTGCATGGTGTTGGTTAATTGTTTATATATTTAGTGATACAAATATATTTTATATTTAATATATGAAAAGTCATCATTATGTACCATATTTTTATTGTTATTTTATATTTTTTTTTAGTGTTATTTCATGTTTTTATATTGAATACATGTAAAGCTGGCATTTTGAATTGCTTAGGTTATTTACTGTTTAATTAACTGAAAGGAAAACTAGTAAACCAATTAGTATACCAAATAATTAGTTTATATTCATGGTGCTTATTATTTAAATAATATAATAATGGTGCTTATTATTTAAATAATATAATAAGGAAATAGTAAATAAACTAATTACATGGTTCTGATTACATGTCTAAGTTTATTATTTACATTTTTTTTAAGCAAATGTATTTTATTCTCAATATGTTTAAAGTCAGCATTGTGATCGTATTTTTATAGTTGTTTTATTTTTTTTCATTGGGCTCAGAAGCTTTGTACAGTCTAGTATGGAGTATATTTCACTTAAACATCTAAATGTAAATGTATTGTTTAACATTTAACATTTTTAATCTAATGGCAGCCCTAATGTCGACACAATATACATTTAAAGTTTAACACTGGAAAAATAGGTATGGTCAATAAATAAAAATATAAATAAATTTGTGGTATCCTAAATAAATAAAATCTATTTCTATACTTACTCGATATGTATGGTAAATAAATAAAAATAAACTAGAGGTATGGTAAATAAATAAAACCTTTTTTTATATTTACTCCATAAACCTCTTTATATCTATGAAAACTAAAAAAACATGTTTTATTTAGTTGAAGCATATGCGCCAAAAACTATATTTATAAATGAGGTATGGTAAATAAATAACTAGTAACAGCACCAGATATTGAAAGGCATACATTTAAGAACAACAGATGTTAACAAAACATGTAAAAGTGCATCATCATTTGTCTAGACAAATTGAATCGAAGGAGGCAAACAATTTTTGAATGATTTCAAAGAGAAACAAATACTAAAATAACATAAATTCAATAGAAACAACTACTAACATAACATCTAGAAGTGCATCATCATTTCCTAGACAACCTGAATGAAAGAGGCAAACAATTTTTTGAATGAGCATTCCAGCTCTAGAAAATTTGGAGAAT
Organism: Pinus taeda; assembly: GCA_000404065.3. Taxonomy (NCBI): domain Eukaryota; kingdom Viridiplantae; phylum Streptophyta; class Pinopsida; order Pinales; family Pinaceae; genus Pinus; species Pinus taeda. The sequence goes on from APFE031520618.1 coordinate 13,338, forward strand.
ATATTCTATGTTTTTCCTTGTAAGATCATAATTGTCCTTCCTCTTACCAAATACCTTGTCACAATCCATTGCTAGATTACAAAACCAATTTTTTTAATGAGCATTCTAGCTCTAGAAAATTTGGAGAATATATTCTATGTTTTTCCTTGTAAGTCTACAGTTACTTTGAGGATCATAATTGTCCTTCCTTTTACCAAATACCTTGTCACAATCCCTTGCTAGACTACAAAAATAATTTTTTTTAATGAAAATTCCAAAAAATCTCGAAAATATATTCCATAATCTCTTTGTCAATCATAATTTTCCTACCTTTTACCAAATACCTTATCACTATCCCTTGCTAAACTACCAAAATAAAATAAAAATATATAAAATTTATTTATGTTACAAATTATAAAACTAATATTAAAATACTATATATTAAAACAATTAATTTATATTACTCATTTATAATAAATTTACAATAATAAAATTAAGAGATGAAAGAGAATTACCTTATTATTGAAAACCTCTAACAACTGAAAAAACTCATTTCACGAAGTGCCATTGGTATAAGTATTTATTTTTTCTCATAATTTTTTTCGCTCACTTCACTTAGTTGAAAATAATAAAATTAAGCGATGCAAGAAGCCTTTCCTTTTTGTTCAGAACTTCGAGAAACATCGTGAGAAATGCTCGAGTGCACATCCATGGTCATTTAAGTGACAAGAGAAACAATTAAAGAGATAGAAGTTGCAGCGAAGGAAAATTTCGTTGTAGTAGATTTTGTTGATTCATAAACAATCAATTCATTTCACCATGTGGCATTCATGTAAGTATTCATTTTTTTTCATAAACTTCTTCCTCACGTGAGTTGGTTATTGTAGGAGGAAAATGCTATTATTTATTTATGTCTCGTGTCAGTGTGAGATAAACATCTAAGAGCATGACTAAGGAAGATCTTGAACATAGCATAGAGGGAAAATTCCTAAAGCCGAAGTATTTTAGGGTTATTAGATAGCTGAACGAAATTTTCCAACACAATGTCCATTTTTCTTTTGATTGCATGTATGACGTGAAGGAAATTTGATTCCCTTATATGGGCAGTAATTGTCATATTTAATTCTCTGGTGTTTGTTTTAGTAATTTCAATTATTTGTAGCCTTTGCGCCAACAAAAAGTTTATTGAATTCAACTGTTTAAATCAATTCCTTAATGCATATACAACAACATAATTGATCAAGCACCTATTTACGAGTCGATTGAGATGCATTAAATAAGTTATCTCTCCATCTCTCCACTAGTGAGCACGCCTTCCACCATCAAAATTCCTACAAGTGTTTCCACATTAATTTTTGTATCTTTGGGAAAGGTAGCATATTAGAGAAAAAAAATCTTCGATTCATCACACAAAACATTATAACTATATATCAATATTTCATTCAAAATCTTGATCCATGTTTCTCATCAAAGTTAAAGCACAATGCCAATCCTCTTCATTATTCATTGAAACCATCGTTACACCAACTGCATTTACAACCAATTGCAATCCTGCACAATCCTTGGCAATTTCTCTTGCAATAGCGTTTACATTTCTGTCGGGAGAACCCGAGGGATATTTGTAAAATATTTTCTCTTGAACAACTTCTATGGTTACTCTTTGAATAGAAGCTCTTCTCATTCATTAACAGATACAAAACATAAAGGTCTGGAAAATTTTTTGAATAATCACATTGAATAATTTAGTAAGCAAGAAAGGATTTAAGAATGAGGTGTACCCTTTGGAATCTAACAACGGAAGAGGCATTGGCGGCTAGATTGGCATCGATATTAGAATTAGTACTGACATTAATCAAAACTTACAATGATGAAGCCATGGTGGAAGGTCAAGTAATCAATTTTAGTTATGGATTGACAGAATTTATGAAAGAAGCATCCCTGCAAATATGAGGAAAGATAATGTTAAATCATAATTGATATTTCTTAATTAATGTAAATAAGAAACAATGAAATAGCCTTAAATATTTGGAATGTTAAAGAGATGTAGGAGCGCCTATGCCGAGATTCGAGGAATTCCTTAACCCCAAACAGGGAAGGTCCGTGGGTAGTGGCCCCTCAATGTAGTTGTCACCCAAACTGAGTAAGGGTAACATTGTGAAACATATTAGTATGACTTCAACAGATTGGTGAACTCCTGATGTAAATATAGAAGCAGAATGGATTCTTAGGAGAAGGGCATAGTCAAGAGTATTAGGCCGAGTTAGTTTGTGCGGTAATATACTTAGTCTTTAGGGACAACACAAAAATATCCACTCAAGGATTTGAGTGGTATAGGGCCAAAGGGCCATGACCCACTCATTCTTGAAAAATAAGGAAGGGCATTTACTGAGGAGAAAAGTGCCAAAATCTTGAACCTAAATAAAGGATTGCATAAGGCTTATGCTACTGCAGTCAAGACTTCAGACGGGAAATATTCTTATCAGAGTGGTGGGATTCTCCTATTGCATGATTGGAAATTAGACATGGATTATCTCCGAGGACCATGCAATGAGGCGGATAACCAAGATAATGAAGGATAGAGTAATACTTGGATAATATCATAAGAAAAGAAATTATGACTGTGACTTAGTTGAAGGTTGGGAGGTTTGGCCTTATGCGTAGTGAAAGAACATGTGGGTGATAAGCAGAACTAACTCGGTTGAAGGTCGGGCATCGAGTGGTTGGTAGGAGCCTAAGTTAAAAACTTTAGGATGAATCGACCATGACTAGGTCAGGAAGTTGGTTTCTTGTCCTAGTTTTGTGTATAAGAAGTCTTTTCCTGGAACTTTGGACACACTCAGTGTCGAACACAAGTTCAACATGAAATCAAGTGTCACGTTCTATTTCATCTCACAGGGATCACTATTTTCAAGGACATAGTGACTTAAATACATTAGAACAAGCAATACTACAATAAAAACTAATGCAATGTACTATCTTGGGGAAAGCTGTAGAACAATGTTGAAAATAATAGTAACTCCATTGTGTCATATGCAATCATAAACATTGCAATAGGCCAGAGTTTCTTTTGTACCTTACTCAACTTTTTGGCTTCCCCTTTGAAAACAACTTAATTAGCCACTTCTCTCAAATAAAGTATTTATGGGCTATATTATGGTAGAAGGTGGGGACCAACTTCAATTCCAAAACCTTTGGCATAGGAAAATAATTCCTCAACAAACCAATCACCTATTGATTCTAGGCTTTCTTTCAAAATTTGACTTATTATAGCAGGTATTGTTCCAAATAGGATTTCATGGAAAGGAATCAAAACATAATGGAAAATATCATGAAAATGGTATTTAATATCAGATTCTCATAGAATAGGAGCATAATTTTGAATGGGTAGTTGTTGGCCATACAAGTAATTTCGTTTTATGAGTGGGTATAGAACCGAGGGAGTAACAATATCTGTCAAATAGGAAGACATATAGAAAATATATTTGAACCCAGGGGGATATGATAATGACAAGTTTAATGAATCTATGATATTCGACTACAAGATGTTAGTCTAGTTTAGGCATTTCCCTCATTCAAAATGCTATGGATTATTGAGATCCATTTAATTTTTCATTGCCGAAGATCTTGTTCCTCATATAATCTCATTAGCATTTTAATAATAAATATAACAACCTTCTTAAACATAGCTATGGGATATTCTTTTTTTTCTTTGAGCTTGAAACCTTGCTCTTCTTCTCTTAAGTAGTTTTTAATTACTATATCACAATTCTCTTGACACTTCTTGAAGAAAATACTTCAAAACTTATTGAAGGATTCAATATTAATGTGGATTTCTGGGGAATGAGCATGTATATGGCCAATAAGGCTTCATTTTTCTAGGAATTTATGACAATTTCTTGATAGTATAATATTGTTTAGATTTTAATATCAGTGTGAGAGAAAATCCATGAAACCATTCCATGATAGGGAAAAATTCTAGCCCTAGATGTGAGTTTATGTAACTCTGTTGCTCTTATTGTTTCAAATTGATTTTTCCCTGTTTAAACAATTCTTGTGTTTTATAACCATTGTATTTGGTAAAAGAATTAAAATATATCCTTGTAGCTCATCATACCTACCTTTTGTGAATTGTAAGTTGAATCTCATGTGAGGAATATGTTGAAGTTGACCTGCTCTAGTAGTGGATAATACATTCCCTTAATTTTTTTCCCTGATTTGCTTCATTTGTTGCTTTTCCATTGGAGATTTTTCCTTTTTTCCCATTTTATGACATATAAACAATAACTGAGCATACATAAGTTTTCTTCTTTGTAATTTGAGATTGAATCCAGGAATTTCTAAAAAATTAACATTATGATTACACATACTTCTTTGAAATAAGTATTGTGTTTCCTCAATTCACTTCTTCTTTGAACAAGGCTTAAGAAAAATTCATGCAGGCATAACACCCTAAAATCTTAAATTTGTCACTGGAGATTTTACTTTTTTTCCCATTTTATGACCTATAAATAGTAACATGTCATATATAAGTTTTTCTTATTTTAAATTTGAAATTGAATTCAGGAATTTCTAAAAAAGAATAACATTATTCTTACACAATTTCTTTTGAAAGTGGTGCTGTGTTTGCTTATTTCAGTTCTTCTTTGAACAATACTTAACAAAAGAGCATGCAAGAACAACACCCTAAAATTTTAAAATTTTGTTTATAAATAAGAGAAAATCACAATTGAATGTGTACATTAATTTCCTATAAACATGCCAAGTTCTTTTCTTTTCATAATCAAGAAAGAAAAACTAAAAAGTTTGAAAATATTTATCGGAAAGAGGACAGTACACAAATCAAGAAAAATAGTATCTTATTCCAATGATCATACAGTTTGGAGTTCGACAGCCAAGCATTTCTATATTCTATGATTTATTTTTTCTATCCCAACTCCAACTATACCATAGTCAGGTTTTATCTTTACATTCGGTAGTTTTGAAATGGGGCTGTTAGACAGTCGGGCAGTTGGGTGGACTATTTATAAAAAAATTGGTAGGCAGAGAGACGTGCTAGTCGGGTGGTCAGAAGGTCGAGTAATTAGGAGGTTATAATTTTATTTACAAAAGATTTATGTACCCAACTTCTGAGTTGATCTTTCAACAAAATTTAAGGGCTTTTATTTTTATTTATTTTCCTATGCAAGGAACAAAAGAGGGTTGTTGTAAACTTCAGAACAAATGATGATAACTTGAATAAGTAGTTATTTCCCTCAAGTTTAAATTAATAATTTTAAATTAAATGATATTTTTAGAAATTTCTTCTAAATTATAATCTATCACCGAGATACCAACAATTGTACTACAAGTACTAATGAAGAGAGTGAAAATTATGTTCAATAAAAGTCAAATAATGAATTTATTTGTATTTCTTAGAATCTTCAAATTCAATCATCATCCAAAATTATAAAAACTAAGTTTAAGATTTTAATATTGGTTAGAGTTTTGTGTACTTTGCGTTATAATCATATTTCTCCAAAACTTTAAATTGCATCACTTTTGGTGAACACAAAATATCCCTTTTAGTTGGATTAGAATCATCGACCAACTGCTAGCAAGTGTTAATAGCTCTTATGGGTATATTCATTTTCCTTTTCATGTAAAACTTCATGTTCTCAATTTTTAGCTTACAATTATCTTTGACATTTATCATATATAATGAAGTTATAGAAGCAAGGTCATTTAAGATAATTTGTTTAATAGCAAATGTTTTCATGGATTAAAATAAAATCAAATTATGTAATATATTTTTAATCTTTTTTGAGACAATTTTGTTTATTTCATGAAATGATTTGAAGATGATGGAACTCTTATAACATAAAATATCCAATCTATCATTTTCCATACTACCTGAAGTTTAAGCAAGAGGTAAACTAACATTAAGTATTTTTGGAGCTGGAGCTACGATATTTTAAGAATACTTTTTTCTTTAACTTCAACTTATTTTATAATATAAGATAATATATCGTAAAGATATTATTTTTGAAGTATTTAATCATAGTTGTAGTTCTATAACTAAAAAAATAAATTTAAAGAACAATATGTATAAAAACATGAAAAAAAAAATTATAAAAAAAATGAATTTTAAATCATATGAACATCCTTA
>APFE031520624.1:5356-26172 GCA_000404065.3 Pinus taeda
AGTAGGAGAGGGGTATCTCTCTTTCCTTGTCTTCACCCTCTCTTGTGCTTGATTCCCAGTCATGGAGCTTTCCTGGTCTTTCTAACGACATTAGATTTCACTCATTATTCAACATCTATGTTTAACAATTTGAGTGGCCTTGGAGAGTTAACTCTCCACTCACCTATTCTAAGGCCCTAAAGAGCTAGATTTGTTAGTGTAATGAATGACAAATAAAAAAATATTCTAGTTATTTTTAATTAAGCGCTTGATTTTGAAGGGCTGTTATTTAGATCACGGGTAAAATCAGAGTGAAACTTATGGTGTTTTGAAGCAAAATAAATCAATAGAAACATAGCTATATGCAAATGCAGATATTTTTCTTCGATGAAAAGAGATTTCTATGAGGTTCTATGAATAAACTTATAAAAGCAAAAAAATTTCTTTTTCAAAAACACGCTCCACACACTCAAAATCTAACAAAAAGACTAAAATGCTTACAGTGAAAGCTAACTTAACGCAAACTATAATGATTATGCAAGATTCTATGGATGCTCATAATAATAAAATGTGTTTATTCATGAGATCAATAGGTCAACTTGACTACAAGGAGGACATAAATTCAATGAAAAGCTTCCTTTGAAACCAAGAAAAACCAATCGGAAAAAAGTTCAAAATTTCTCAAAAACAATGAAGAAACCAAAAATAAAACTGAAAAGAAAAAGAAAGGCAAGAACTATATTTTTGTGTCTTTCTTTTTTAAAGAACCCAAAGGAGTTTTTAAGAACACAAAGACTACTAAAATTCCAAGACCAAAAACAATCATAAAGAGTCCCAAAATTCTCAAGTTATGCACATCATTGATATAATGAAACTTGAAACGACAAAGGACAACAACCTTGCATAGATTGATCTAAACAAATGTATAAAGGAATTCAACAAACCAAAAGAATGTCAAGAAAGACTTTCAAGATTGCCAAAGAGGCACTCAAAAACCATGAAAAACAAAATAGGTCAACCAAAAAAGCAAAGCAAAGCAAAGCAATCTGGAAATTGGGTTGTAAACAAACTGCAACCAGTTTCTTGTTCCGCAAAGTCAAAACAACCAAGAACTTCTACAAGAAGCCTTGAACCCACAACCCAAACTGAAACTTTACTCAAGGAGAAAACCCAAGGTTAACTAAGTTTTTCAACAAGAAGAAGATTAGAAATTGAAAACTTGCAAGAAAGTAGAGCTTCACTGACATTGAATGACTAGAAAATAGCAAAAACCACCAAGCAATAATCTTAACTAGGCTAAAGATTTTGAAAAATTTATTCAAAATAAGGTGTACGCGATTGTGAAAAAATACAGGATCATGTATACACGACTAAAAAACAGGAAACTCGCATATACATGAGTCTATTTGAAGCTACTAGCATGCATACGCTATTGTATCCTTTGAAAAGCATGTATATAAAGCTCAATCAAGAAAAACAAAAAATCCAGGCCTGATCCAAAATAAAAGACTTGATGCCCAAGAAGAAAACATGTCATAGACACTGTAAAAGCAAGATCAATCAAGAAGGCCCTGATCAAGAATAAATAACCCAATCTAGGAAAAACAAGAATGTTTTCCCTGGTGAAATCACCAATTCTGTTACGGGCAGAATCACCCTAGGGTGTTGGGTTGAGAACCCCAACAGAGAGGAGGGCATACAACATAAACAGACACACAAACAAGCAGTCCTAATACTTAAACTACTGAAGTAGGAAGAAGAGGTATTACCCAGAGGTCCTACATATGAGGTCATTCCCGTAGTGTCCAAACCCTCTGCTTCTTCCAATGCCTTAAAACCCGCAACTCATTCAAGCAAATCATATACAACAACAATAATAGAAAGCATGTTCATGATATAAGTGTTAGGTCATATAAGCATGTAAGCAAATAACATTAACACAAGATTTCATAAGCAAATCATAAGATAGATTAATGCATAAAGACCATAATCATCAAGAACAAGACATCGCCTCTTTATTAATGTAAGCTAATGAAAATACAGAAGAACTACAACCTAAGTCATTCGTTGGCTCCAAGTGAAACCGTCCTTCGGATCCTTCCTGCCCAGGCCTCAACAAACCTCCTCCATAGGTATACAAAAGGATGTCATGAAAGGATGATGGACATCTCAAGAAGGAAACAGAGGTTTCCTATGACTTGGGACTGCAGAAGGCATAGGGATATCTTCAGACTTGATTAGGCATGTAATCAACTATAATATCAATATCTAATCTTTTATCCTTTCTTAGGCCTTCCCATAGAGGTTTACTTATACTTATCCAAATTAGTTTTTTTTAGTTGGGAAACAGTTGGGCCATAGGCTATAACAGGTGAGTATCAGGTCAAACCCATAAACTTCGCCTGAATTGAGGGAGATTATATAGTTTTTAATGTCTTAACACATATATGCAGGTTGAGTGTAGACTGACCCGTGTGTACATGCACTTTATACAGGGAAAAATCGTGTATGGGATTTAAAACATTGTTTTTTAGAATTTGGACCAAGTCTAGTATGGAAGGGTTTCCCTAGGCCATATCACAGAGCATCAAATCCACAAAGGGTGGTAAATGGTGTTATAACAATAACCAATCCATTCCCAACAACATATTGTATGAACCCAACGGTAATACGTTCAAATGTGTTGTGGTACGCATACCATTCAAATAAAATGCTCAAGCTCTCACCCAATGATGGACTCGCTTCTTCATACCTATAGCCAACTGCACTAACCAAGACTCTGCATGCAATTTCTTACTCAAACCACACTTATCCACCAAGTCAGGACTAACATAGCTATAATTAGATCTAGGGTCAATAAAAATAGAAATAACTTGATCACAAAGATTACCGTCCATCTCATGATAGATGCTTGATGCTCTACCTATTTGTTATCTAATGCTACATAGATACGTGGAATACTCTGAACAACATCTCCAACAATATGTGTCTCCTTCGCACTTTATATCCTAGGCCTACCACTTTGGTACAATGGACAATCTCTCCTGCAATGATATCCTCCACAAGTCCAACACTGCACAGGCTCCTTATTCTGATCCTCAAATCTGTGTCCCTGTCCTTTATATGATTCATTGAACCTCTTAGGTGGTGCAACATTCTCCTTGTTACTCGAATCTTGTGGTCTTACTATCTTTCTGTCCCATTTTCCTTTGTTCTTTGAATTACCTTTCCAATTTGGTTTCATCTTAGTTTTGCGCTTCGATTGTTCATAGCAATGCTTCAACTTTTGAATGACATCCTCCAATGATCTAGGCTCATCGAATTCAATCCTATCTTTGAATGCAATTGGTAATCCACTAACGATTATCTGAATCTTGGCCTTCTCCTCTATGAGATAAGGTACATACCACAGTAACTCCAAGAACCTACTAGTGTACTCATCATTTGTCATAGATGCCATCTTTAACTCATAAAGTTCCTTCGCCCTGTCATCGAAGTATCTTTATGACAAATACTTCTTCTTAAATAATGTCTCAAACTCACTCCAAGTCAAATCCTCCTCATGAATACATATGAAATTCTTTACATCTTCCCACCAAATGTCTGCTTTACCTTTGAGGCTGAATATAACCACTCTAGCTTTCATGTGCTTTGAATAGTCATGCAACTTGAAGAATTTCTGCATGCCAAGCAACCATGTCTCTGCATCCTGTGGTTTCTTCATCTCTCCATCAAATGTGGGTGGCTTTGCTTTCTTAATCTGATCCGGAAAATATCCTCTATCACTCCTCTTGTAAGGATGATGACAATGACGATCATGATGCCTATCTAAATCAGAACTAGAATCATACCTGTGTCTATCGCTTCTCCTATTGAGAGTGCCTAACAATTTTCCATCTTTGACTGTGTCATATCAATCTAACCTGTGACCACCATGCAACTTACTACCACATGCCCCATTAGTTCTATCCTCCTACTAATAGCTGATCCAACGTGGTCCTTGTCGCTGCAAATCTGACAAACTCTGAAGTATTACTGCATTTACCTTTGCTTGTTTCTCTTGTGCCTGCATGATTATGTCATTATCTTCCTTACAACTCCTTATATCTTCCTTTAAGCTTCTTAGTGTAACATCTAAATTGGAAGAGTTCCCAATATCATATGACTCTTTTGATTCATAGGGAGAGTCTTTGTAGTCAACCATTTTGCTAGCCATTTGATATTTCTTGCTGCAAGGTATATCATGTCAGCTAAACCAAATCACAATAAACCAACATACCTTAGTATAGCTTGGGGAGGATACCTTGTTTGCAAGATCAACAAATCAACGTGATACGTGCATAACATAATCATTACAACATATAGAAACATAAAACATAAGCATATGACCATGCAACCATCATTCTAGCTAGGGTCCAATCATCAATTCTTGGCCTCAATAACAACACACACCCATGACCTCATGCATGACAACAACCACTACATCAATGTACACTTGACCATATGCAAACATGAACATGCATAAGAAATATGTAACCAACTACACATATGCATAGGCACATATGATCAAGCATGAGTGAACAATACTTGAAATCAAACCGCAAGAATGATACATTCAACTAAGCATACAAGAATGTAACCGAACATGCAAGGTTCTAACCAAACATACTACAACGATACATGTAAGCGACATAAGTCAACATGTAACCATTCATACACTCACGACGCTGCATTCCACAACAACAACCTCAAGTTTCACACAACGACATCACTACGACCATGAACAACATCATGCAAATGCAACAAAGGACATGGAATACAAGTGTGAGAGACACACATGCAACTGACATGCATGCATAACCAACACATAGCCCATCCAGTCCGAGGGGTGAACCATGCTTTGATACCTCTATGTAAACCCTCCTTCCACATCTACCCAAGCAATCGACCAGTTAGGGTAAACATGAGATGAGAGGTCACTATGATATGATTCGACATCCTAAGTCACATTAAGGAAGTGGAACCGACATAAACACACCATACAAACATTCAACATCAGCGATAGGACCCTCAGGAGCCAATCCAATACTTTATCTAGCTTGCCCTTGAGTACCACTGAACTTTTGGACAACTTAAGCCTCGGTCACTCTCATGCTAGAGGCACAACAATGTCCAAAAACCCAAAGTCGCTCTCACAGGCTTACCTGCTAGTGACCAAAGACTAAATTTGTTAGTGCTATGCCAGCAACCACGAGAATTGAGCCATTTTTTCAGGCCGAGAACCCAAGTCACTACCCAAAATTTCATGATACCTTCAGAATAGTAAAATAACATGGAAATGATAGTACTAAAGAAAATACTTGTTTAAGACCTTGACTGGATCCCTACTAGCCATGACAGGATTTTCGTCAAATATATCACGAATATGTAAACTACAGGTGTAAATAATAGCTCTGAGCATAAGGGTCTCATACTTAGCTGAGAATTACTAAGAGCCATTGATGCCTCAACACATCAACTGCCATTCCATTCATGCGGTCATATATACATTGATCATTCAATTACAAGAAAAAACATAGTGAAATCCATACATAGTTGCTGTCATAAAACACATACATAACCAACATAACAACAACAAAAATATCCATGGAAGTATAACCCTGTAGGCCACATATAATCTATCAAAATGCTCATAGAAATACAAGAATAAATAACCTTTCATTAATGATGCAAAATCCAAACCCGGGATGGGACTTCCATGTTCCACCCCACCGTAGAATGGCGGAGCCAAATCTCTCCTTAGCCATTCACCTCGACGCCATATTGTAAGAATGAATGTGGGATATCATAAAACATATCAATCAAAAACCATCCAGGGATTTCAGAGGCCATCTAGCTCAACCGATCAAACAATGATTCCACCTCACAGTTGGACATCACAAAACCATCATCAGATCGGTCTTTATCCCATCCATCTAGGGCTCCAGAGCATTTGTTCCAACCAAGGCTCCAGGACTAGTAACTCAACCCACAACTGCCGTCGGGCTCGAGAGCGTTTGTCCAACAAAGGCTACGGGACTAGTAACTCAACCCACCAAGGGCTCCAGAGCATTTGTCCAACCAAGGCTACAAGACTAGTAACTCAACCCAAGCCATTATAGGGCTCCAGAGTGTTTTTCCAACCAAGGCTCCAAGAACTAGTAACTCAACCCAAGCTAAGGAAACATGAGAACCAACCAAAAACAAAGAATGAAGGAAAGTTTTTTCCCTCATTAATGCTACAATAAGTGAGGAGGTAAGGAGACACATTGTCCCAGTCATTGATTCATATGGTGCACTTAAAAAATTAAAATATCTATATGATTCTCATTGAGAATTAGAACTGATACAACATCTTGTGAAGCCTTTTAGCCTTGAACTAAAAGGTGACGACCCTCTGGCACTAGCCTAAAAAATCAAAGCTATCATGCATGCAATAGAATCATGCCATTGAAGTTAACATAGATCTACATCTCACAATCTTCATAAAGGCCCTCTATCCTACCTACTCTCACTACCTTGAATCTCTGCAAGCAAGTGACCAGACGAAAAATATGACATTTGACTCCCTCGTTGAGAAAGTTGCAGAAAGAGAAAAAAAACCTTTGGAAGGAAGAAGTAAGCATCACAATCCACTGAAGAAACTATATGTGTTTCCTAAAAAGAAAAGATTGATTATGCCAAAGGAGACAATAGTAAAAGAGGACATGGGAGAAAGAACTTCAGATGAAGATGGGTGGGGAGTAGACAGAATAGGACAGAGAGATTTGATCTGCATTGTGTTTTTTGTGGAAGAAAAGGACTATTGGAAATAATGAGAGGGGGGGTGAATCAATATTTCTTTACAATTGTTATATTATGCCAGTTTAAATCACTAGTTAAACCAGAACAAAAAATGTACAAAAAAATAATTTTATTCATGGAAATGATGAGGGCTCCAACCCTCTTACAACAATCAAGCTCCAACATGTACAATAAAATTCTAACTCCTTCAAGGCTCCAACCTTGAATGAAGTCTCCAATCCTCAAATATCAATCTAGGCTCCAACTTGGTCTCAATGAGGATCCAACCTCTTATGAGGACTCCAATCCTTAAAAATCAATCTAGGCTCTAACCTTGTATGAGGAATCCAATCCTCTAGGGCTCCAACCCTCCCAATTTTCTTCAATCCTTCAAGGTGGCTTCGATATTGCTTCTATACTTCTAAAAGCTTCTTCAACAAGTCTAGAAAGTGGCCTCCAACAAAAACTCCAATAATGCTTCAAGGATATCTCCAATACTACTTCAAGAATGCCTTCATGTTTGCTTCAGCAAGGATTCTATGGCTTCTCCAACAAAAAGGTCAACATGGCTTCTGAAAACTATGTCTTCAAGTCCTAGTCTTCAAATTAGACTACTCTTAAAATTCTCCAAACATGATTGTCCTCAAACCAACTTAGATCTTCTTCAAATGGATTTTAGTAAGTCTTCCAAATTTTTTCTTCAAATCTACACAAGGTCTGATCCAAGGCTTGTCAACATCTGCTCAAAAGGTTGATCCAGAAAACCCCAAAAGTCTACTCAAAAGATATACAAATTCTGATCTAAAACTGTGGTTATGTCTGCATTGACTTAGCTCAAATTTGCTTTATCAAAGGCTTTTAGGGCTACTAGAAATTTTCTTTGAAATACATCAAAGAACTTAAATAGAAAGGTGACAGACTAAACTAGTTACAGGACCAAAATTTGTCTTTTCCGCAAGTCGAATTCTGTAATTTATACAGGATGACTTTTGTTGTCTTAGACATGGCCGAAATATTTTCTTTTCATAGGACTGAGGTAAGCTTCAATAGAGCTAAGTTCTATGCCTAAGAGATAAAATTTGTGCTAAGATTAGGGCATGTGTTCTGCTCGAGGATCATCTTATTTACTCCAAAATATGATCACCAAAAACCTTTACCCAATATTAAAAAAACAAAACCCTTCCTTCTTTACATTTCATCAAGGTCAAGAGATATGAACCTGTAACCTTTTCTCAGGCTTGAATTATTTTCCTACTTATCTTCAATGAATTATTCCTTGCCTTCCACAAGCCTAATCATTGTCCTTTTTATATAGGATCCTTTCCACATTTCTTGTGATTTGTTATATAGGCCATAATGCCCCAAACAAGGATGACTTTTGAATCGACATGTCCCTTTTAAGGAGCCGACCTATCAAGTGTTTAATTACACATTTAATCTTGAAGCTGACTTGAATTTCCGTGATTGTAACACCCAATCCTCCATCCCTTCTTCACATCTTTTTGTGTTGTCACCTTTCAAGGCCTCTCAATTTTATACCAATTGAAGTAATTAGAGATGAAGTGTCTCAATTCATTTTTTTATGATGAGTTAGTAATGTTGGAAATTTATTGCTCATACACCTTATGATAGGGATTAACATTAATTTGATTAAATATATTCTCCACATTAGCCTAATTTTATTTAATTAGGTGAAATGAATTCTTATGTGCTCCTGTAGTTTCTTAAGTATCTTATGGAAGTGATAAGTTTATTCACCACTGGCAACTACTGCCAACAATCATGTTTATTGTACTAGAGAATCATTATGTGTAGAATAATATTGATTTAGGCATTCATTGGAATAGATTGAATAACTAGTCAATGATCCCTCTCCTAGACATAGGTAGGTAAACCAACACATTCTTGTTGATCAATGGAAAACACTGTGCAATAAGGACATGAAGCAAAAACATGTAGAATTCCATGGGAGAAGATCAAAGAACAAGAAGAAAAAGAAATGCATCAAAAAAAGCAAAAGGTAACACACCAAAATCAACTCATTATATTATCACTCACTATAATATTGGGTTACAAGAGGATTTGTTTAAAAATGTATCCACTTATTGAAGAGACACATGACTGCTTGACATAAGTTCCACTTGCCACATGACATTTCAGAGAGAAACATTTGAGTATTTTGATGAAAACATAGATAGTGTGGTATACTTTGTTGGCAGGTCCAATCTCAAGCCTTTAGGGTTTGATACAATAAAACTCAATCTATTGAGAGTATCATATTTTGTCCTACATGATGTTCTCTATCTTCCTCAGTTATGTAGGAACCTACTATCCCTTGTGCACATTCTCTAACGAAGGCACTCCATTCATATTTTTGATGGAAAGGTTGAGATAAGGAGGACTTCCAACAACAATATTCTGATGATTGAAGAGGAAGTAGAGAGATTAATGAAGCTAAAGGGAACATTCACATATTCTACACAACATTCTTCCCATCTCATTTAGCATAATGAAGCTACGATGTCTTCAAGTTATCTATGGTGTTTCTGGTCTTCTAACTATTCCTAGAAAGCTAAATCAATGTTTTGCTTGCATTCTTGGAAAACATAACAAACAACCATTCCATGACTCTAATTTTAGAGCATGTATAAAAATTGGTTTGATTCATACATATTTGTGTGGTCTTATGCCTGTACCTTCTACAAATGGAAATAAACACATCATGACATTTATTGATGATTACACCAGAATGTGTTGGGTATCTTTGTTGAAAGACAAGTCTAAAGCATTTGAAACATTTAAAAACTTTCATGCATCGATTGAAGATGAAGCACAAACTAAGATTGGTACCCTTCGTACTAATAATGACAAAGAATATACTAGTAATGATTTTAAATCCTATCTTCAACAACATGGGATCCAACGTCAAACAATAGTTCCATATAATCCTCAACAAAATGGGGTAGTTGAGAGGATGAACATAACATTGTTGAATATGGTTCGCTCCATGATGTTCTTTAAGAATGTAAAATTGATGTTCTGGGCTAAATAATTTTTGTGTGCAGTCTATGTAAAGAAAAAATTCCCATCACATGCGCTTTGAAACAAGAATCCTTACAAAATGTGGCATGGCCACATGTAATAACCCCAATTTAAAATATACAAATAATTACATCAAATTATATCTTTAATAATCAACACACAACTATCCAACTATTTATAATAGAATTTGCAAAAAACCACGAGTAGAGATGGCTTACCTGTATTGACGATATTCCTATGTATATTTTCTATGTATAATTTCTTAATGATATATGTGGCATAAGATAAATTAATTGAAGATACTTTAAATTAATTATCAGTTTAGAAAATGGGTTTCTATTGTGTTTATTACAGAAAATCAACACACTAGGGAAAAATTTAGGGGTTAGTATTCACAAGTGGGTTGATTTTCCATGTTTTTTCCAAAAAAAAAAAAGATTCACCAATTTCCATTTTTTTCTAAAACAATTCGCGTAAATTACAATTTGCATGTTAGGGACTAGTAAGATTCATCAAGGTTTCTAAACTTTAAGATAAACTTCCATCCTTAAAATATTCCATGCAACACACCGCATATGCTAAAGTATTAACTTAGCAAGGGGACACCCAGCAAAGTCACCTTATATAGTCTTTATGATCATATATACTCATTAGAACTAAGCAAAGAAGAAAGAGAAGCAAAACATAAAATACAATTAGAGGAAACACTTGATAACAAATTTAAATGGTTAGAAGAGAAGTTAGAGAACAAAATATTAGTATCCAACACTCATATAGAAAAATGGAGGCTAAACTACAATAAATGGAAATGAAAAAACAATCAATAGTTGAAAAAAATTATAACTTGAGAGACAAATGTAAAGGGTTAAAAGAGCCCACATGGTGTAGAATAGACAATGATGGGGTGAACCATTAAGTCACTTCATGATGGGAAGGTCATCAGTTCGAAACTCTGGGCAAAAATTGAACCATGTTAAGGGTTGGTATGGCCTAGGTCAGGTGCAATCCCTAGGTGATTTTGACGGCTTAGATACCCCTAGGTCGGGGTTTCTCAAGCACCAAGTGAAGATTGATGTAATTTATGGGGAGCTTAGACAACTTGACAAAAAAACAAGGGTTAAAATAAAAACTAAATAAATTGGCCCTAATCAATATGGAAAATAATCTACATATTAAACTCATCAAAGAGGAAATTAATAAGCTAATTTAGATGAATTACAAACATAATAAAAGAGACTTGAATCTCATGGTTATCAATATAAAAAATAAGAAAGATGAGGATACATTAACAACATTAAAAAATCTAAAAAATAAGTCACAAATTGAAACCTTATCTCATAGAAGCAAAGATGTTGGGAAAGATACTTGAACATAAAGATATATTGATACATGTCAGAGTAAGTTGCACTAACCATAAATTTGGTATACTTGATAAATCTATGAGCTAAGGAGCCATGGAAATAAGAATTATCTGGGTCGTCTAGACCAAATTTCTAGTAGTAAAAATAAAATAATGATCTAGGTTTTCTGGAATTATTTTCCATGTAGTGTGGTCCCATCATGAATTTGTTGACTTAGTTAATATAAAAAAGCCAAATAAATTTGGAAGCGAGGTGTAATAAAGTTTTATCATTGAAATAGTTGTGGTTTTGTTGGATGAAGAATGAAAAAATACAGAGAAGGAGAATAAAGATCTATGTGACTGAAATTAGAAAAAGTCTAATAATGAAGTCTATGGAAGACATGTGATTGAGGAAGAGTATGAAAAGATGGGTCAATACTATATGAAAAATTGAAATATACAAAACAAGGAAAGGTTGCATAGAAAAGGAGCAACATATAAGGATTGAGGGCAAAGCATAACTAAAATATAAGTGATATGTAGAGTAGAAGAGATATTGAGGAATATCAAATTGGATTAGAGATTGGTTGCGAATAAAAGAATATTGAGAGGGGGGTGAATCAATATTCTACAATTGTTTACACTTATATACTCAATTAATCAATCAACTATAGTCAACAACATAACAAAACACCATTCACATATAATTTTGAACATAAGAAATAACGTGGAAACCAATACGGGAGAAAACCTAAAATTATGTTTTGATTATGATGTAATTCTAAGCTCCAACAACTGATTACATCAATTTTTGTGAGCACCAAACCCCCTCATAAATGCAAGCCCCAACTTGCTCGAGACATCAACCACTGATATTTACAAGCACCAACCTGCATAAACCAATCATATCTATATTTCGTTCATTTTCAAACTAATGTCTCTACCATTAAAGTATTCTTGAACAATTTAATCATTCTCTAAACTCTTCACTATGTCTTGCTATCACTCTTTCTTCTCTTTAACTCTTTGATCAAAATATTCAGTTACATGTCTACCATCTCGGTTCCCCTTCTTCTTCTCATATTCATGAAAATAGAGTGTTCTACCCTTCCATAACAACTAATCTGATATTGAGATCTAAGACAATTAATAAGGTATTACAGACTCATGTGCCTGGATTTGTCTATGTTATTTTATGCAATGGATCGATAAGATTGTGAAATACACAGATAATGAAGCAGTAAAAAAAAAACATATTAGACAACACATAACACAACAAATTTAATGAGGAGTTCACCCAATACTCCTGGGCTACATCTCCTGGTGCAGCGTTCAGTGGTGGCCTCTCTATTATGTCTTCAAGCAGAGTTTTTACAACAATATGAGCTCAATTTAAGACTCAATACACACCAGATATAATAGTAAGATTTTGCTTGAACCTTTCAAGCCTTCTCAGAGTACAAAAACTCTCTTAATCACTCTCTGTCTCTGTCTTAGCTCTATTTTGACACTGCCTTCAGTACTGCTTGCCTCTGTTTGCTCTCTGTCTGTGGCTTAAAAGCCAATCTGGGCTGCCCATTCGTTTCTCCTTCTTGGCTTTCTGTCTACCGGCCTCTATCTGCTTGAATCCCTCTTCTAGCATTACATAATCATTACATAATGCATAAAGGCGAGGTGGCCACCTATTTTGCAACGTAAGAGTGCCTCAGACCTTTGGAACCCCTGAAACAACCACTCTTTGTTAACACAGAGAAATGTATTCGAAACTGAGAAAGTCTGCCAAAACACAACCTTTCGGACTTCAAATCCTCAAAATTGTGCCCTATTCTCATATCAGGTCTGCCCCCAATCGTTATCACAAGTAGCTACGACTTCGTTCCTTTGTATTTTTTAAAAATACATTAAAACTGTGAAAACAACATAAAAATGGCTTATGGTGGAGCTGAAATAATATACAATAGCTTTAAGGAACCCTTTCAGGTCCGGCTTATCGCGTAGATGCTTCATTCTATGTATTTCATTTAATAAATGAAATAAGCTAAATACATTAAAAATGACTTTTCTACAGATCTCAAATCTTTTGAAATAATATTTATATAACCGTCGAGTCCAGTTCATTAGATTGCATATATGTATGTGTCTATAGCCTGCTCCTTTGTGTAGCCCCGATTGCGATATCGCGATGCGATTGATCGCAATTGCACATCACGATAAGCCCGAGCCGTTGTATGCGCTCTTTTAATCTCCGATAGCGATCCTGCGATGCAACGTGGGCTGTTGATCTGCGCACTTGATCGATAGTCCTAGTTGACACTGCCGGTCGCCGTTACAAGTTTTATATGGTCTTCGCCAATATTCACTGTCTGCGTGTGTTGATTGCGATTTGCCAATCATATCTCAACCGTTGATTGGCCAGATCTGACAGCTACTATGCATTCACTGTTCATGCCCCCGATACTTTGTTTTTCACTGTTTTCACGTGTTTTTGGCCTCCTGATAGTGTTTTTCCGCCATTCAGAAAAGTTTTCTCATGCGATTTTTTTGATCTTTTAAATGATTTTAAGAGATTTCAAGACTTAGAGAGTGTTCTTGGATTCATTTGGATCACGCCTTCCCACTGAAAAGGCTTTTGGACCACCAAAAGTTGGTTTTCAAGCATCGCTCAAGTGAGGATACAACTGCCTCACTTGCCCAATCTCTATCCATTTTGCACTGCTGGGTTTTGAACCTTTGAGCCCGATCCTAAGGTAATCAACATCCCCTCTGCACGTGGTTCTCACCTTCCTGTCTAGAACTATATCTTCCTACAGCTCATTGAGATATTCAGGCAATAGATCATCAATGGAAGGAAATTGAATTTGCTCTTCAGGATCTTCAATTAATGAAGGTTCAAATAGTCTTAAGTTTTTTGCATTTACCACTGAGTAGATGTGCATGTATGCTAGCAGATCAAGGCGGAAAGCGTTCTCACCAATTTTCTCAAGTACCTTAAAAAGGCCCATACCTTATTGGATTCAACTTCTCTCCTTCACCTTGCATTCTGTCCTTGTTGATATATAGCAAAACTTGATCACCAACTTGGAAACCGTGCTCCACCCGATGCTTATCATGCCTTGCCTTGTACTTGGCTTGGCTCTTTTCCAGTTGTTCCTGCACCTGGTGAATTTCTTGGATCTGTTCAATGAACCTGGTTGCTTTGTCCACATCATCGTGTCCAGCAACTGCTATGTCTTTTTCAAAGACAAAATCCAAGGGAGACCTTGGTATGAAACCAAAACAGGTCTCAAAAGGAGATTTCTCTGTAGAAGAATTTTTAGCACGGTTGTAAGCATGTTGCACATAACATAAATGTTCATCCCAAAGCTTGGGATGCTTGCTACAATAACCCCTGAGAAATTGGATCACTGTCCTATTGACTACCTCTATTTGGCCATCCGTTTGTGGATGAAACGTTGTGCACTTCTTTAGTATGGTGTCCATCAATTCCCATAGACTTGACCAAAACTTTCCAATAAATCGGGAGTCTCGATCAAATACGATGGAAGTGGGTAACCCAAAATGCACACAGACATGCTGAAAGAACAATTTCGCTGTTTGTTTAGCTGTAATCTGTTTGTTACAAGGTATTAAAATACACATTTTGCTGAACCTGTCCACAATAACATATAAATAGTCATGACCTTTTCTAGATTTTGGCAACCCCCCAACAAAGTCTATGGAAACAATTTCCCAAGGACGAGAAGGGACTAGAAGTGGAGTGTACAAGCCTAATTTTCTATTGCTAGGCTTGCTTTTAGCACACATGGTACACCCTTTAATATATCTAGAAACTATTTCATGCATTCTTGGCCAATAGAAAAATCTTTGCAGCTGTGCAACTGTTTTACTTATACCAAAATGACATGATATTAGAGAAGTATGTGCTTCCCTAATTATGTTAATTCTTTCAGTTTGTGGAATGCATAACTTTCCTAAATGATACAAGAGTTGGTCCTTAACATAGTAATCCAATTCTTCTACCTTTTTGCCATTACTTAAAGCTGCATATACATCTTTAAAGTCTATAGCTTGAGCATATTGTTCAATGTAGCTTTCATGCATTACTGAGTTATGCTTAAGTATAGTAGATGTATTTATGATTGGTCTGGATAATATATCTGCAACTTTATTGTGTATGCCCTTTTTATATCTGATGACTAAATGAAATTGCTGTAGGAAACCTATCCACCTATAGTGTCTTGATTTCTGCAATTTATTTTGTGAGTGAAAATACTGAAGTGGTCGATGATCAGTATGTATAATTGTTTCTTTTCCCATTAAGTAATGTTTCCACTTTTTCACACTCTGGACTAATGCATACAATTCTTATCATATGTAGGATAATTAACTACTGCAAAATTAAAAGTCTCAGAATGGTAGCATATGGGTTTACCATGTTGCATCAACACTGCTCCCATGGCATAGTCACTGGCATCGGTTTCGACCTCAAATGGTTGTTGAAGATTTGGCAATGCTAGTACTAGTGCTGTACTAATTTTTTCTTTCAAGGTGTCAAAGGCTTTCTGCTATTTGCCTCCCCACTAAAACACCTTGTTAAATCCTATCAAAGCATTTAAGGGAGCTGCAATTAAGGAAAAGTTAGCAATAAACTTTCTCCAATATCGTGCTACTTCTAGGAAGCTTCTAACTTCTGTAGCAGACTTGGGTTTAGGCCAGTTTACAATGACTGCAACCTTAGAGGGATCTATCTTCAATTCACCACCCCATACAATATGACCCAAATAATTCAAAGATGTTTTACCAAATTCACATTTTGATAATTTAACATAGAGATTTTCTTTTTTCAAAACATCTAGAGTCTGCTTTACATGCTTCAAATGTTCTTCCATGTTTTACTGAAAACAAGAATTTCATCTAGATATACAATTACAAAATCATCAATAAAAGGCCTAAGTACATCATTCATAACTCTCATGAAATTGGCAAGAGCATTAGTCAAGCCAAAAGGCATAACTAGCCATTCATACAACCCTTGCTTTGTTTTGAACACAGTCTTCCATGCATCTTGCTCTGCTACTCTGACCTGATGGTAACCACTACACAAGTCCAACTTGGAAAAGGAAACAACTTCTTTCAACTGATCCAATATATCATCAATGCGAGGAAGGGGATAATGATTCTTGATTGTTATTTTATTCAGTGCTTGGTAATCAATGCACATCCTCCACAAACCATCTTTCTTCCTCACCAACACGATTGGAGATCCGCATGGTGATGTGCTTGGTCTTATGAACCCTTTCTCGAGCATCTCCTGTACTTTCTTCTTGATTTCTGCATTCTCGAAAGTGGATAAACTGTATATTCCGATGTTAGGCAATGGAGCATCTTGCTGCATATGAATATCATGTACAATTTCCCTTTTGGGTGGCAGACCTTTAGGTTCTTGAAATAGGATATCATATTCTGAAACAACTTTTTCTAAAACAACTTTCTGTTTAGCATCATAGCCCTCAAATACATTGGTTTTATCAGGTTCCTTTTCCTTTACAACCATTAGTAAAAATTGCTTGCATGAATTTACAATCCTTTTCATTTGCCCTGAGTTTATGAGAGTATAATTATTTTTGAGTTTGTGAGCTCTTACAATATATTTTATTCCATCTTTGGTTAGTTGATACTTATTTTCTGCTCTATAGAAAATGGCTTTTCTATCATACAAGTAAGGACTTCCTAAAACAATTCCATGTATATCCAAGGGAATTACATCTAACTCAACCTCATCTACAAATGCTGAACCAATGGCAAACCTAAGTTTACATTGTCTAGTCACTTGTAGCTTTGCTTTATCACATACCCAACCTAATGGATAAGGCTTCTTGTGAGGTGTGGTTAGTAATCCCAGCTTCTTTACAATTGCTTTAGAAATTAAGTTTACTTGTGAGTCACTATCAAACAAAGTATCAATCTTTTGATGCTTGGAAATAACTCTAATATGAAAAAGCTCATGTCTTTTCCGCCAATTTTCTTTGCTATCAATAGTTTGGGCAGAATTACTAGTAGATGCTTCAGAATTTTTACCTCGTATACCTGTAGCTGTGATTGTTGTTTCATCACTTGATTCTGACCCCAAATCCTTCTGTATAGCAGCAAAAACCTTCTTCTTCTTGCCATCAAACTTCTTGGGTTTCAGCTTCGGATGCAAAGATGAGCAATGTTCATCAACATGTCCATCCTTCTTGCAGTGAGTGCATGAAGGTTTGGCCTTCTGTACAACATTTGCCTTCCTCTCTTTCCGTTTCTGTTTCCTCTTTTCCTTTTTCTTGCTTGCAGTGGGTTTTGATGATCCCCCAATCTCTGGGTTCACATTCTTGCCTCAAGCCTCTAGATGGGTAGCCTGAACAAATACCTCATCTATGCTAGTAGGGTTAAACATAAGAATGGAGTGCCTCAAATAACTATACAGACCACCTACATACTTCAGCAAAGTTTCAGGTGAGTCTAAAGAAATGCCTAGAATTAAAGCTCTTTTTCTAAATTCTTGGGTATAGCTTTGTACAATTTGCCCTTTTAATTGGCGAAGAGTTTTCCAACTCATCATAGCTTGTTGCATATAAGCTAGTGAATAGAATTGTTTTTTAATGGCAGAGACAAATTCACTACAGACAGAAAGAATTTTACCATGCTTCTTCAAGTCAGCTTGTGTCCTGCCTTCCCACCATACCAAGGCAGTTCCTCCAAGGCATAGGTTGGCCAGCTGAATTTTACTCCTATTTGAATCAATATTCTACACCCTGCAATACACATCAATCTATCTAGTCTAGTTATCTAGATTCTCTACATTTAATTCTCCATCATATATTGGCAAATCAAATTTAACATCTAATTTAATCAAATATGCTTTCTTCTTTTTATTTTCAGGGCTATCAGGAGGTGTGGATAGAGGAGCCTCCTTTCCTTTCCCTTTGCCTTCAGAATGGCCATCTAGAAGAGATTCTTCTATTACTTTGTCTTGTTTGGAGGTTGAAGAATCTTCACCTCTACCTTTCTTAAATTCTCGATACATCTCTTCTACCATGGCTCTCATGGTCATGA
Source organism: Pinus taeda (assembly GCA_000404065.3). NCBI lineage: Eukaryota > Viridiplantae > Streptophyta > Pinopsida > Pinales > Pinaceae > Pinus > Pinus taeda. The sequence continues at coordinate 23,634 of APFE031520624.1, forward strand.
AATTGTCCATGCTGAGAGTTTGGTTCCAAGGGATTTTCTTTGGCCATTTTCCTACTAGGATAGACTCTTCCTATTTATGGGTTAGCCTCAACCAGTCCCCCTGCTCCTCATTGGAGATTTGACCTAGTTATCATTCACCAATCCAGCACAAGCTTCTCTAAACTTAGCAAACCTAAAGCTGTGATACCACTTGATCTGATAATGAGATCTAAGACAATTAATAAGGTGTTACAGACTCATGTGCCTGGATTTGTCTATGTTATTTTATGCAATGGATCAATAAGATTGTGAAATACACAGACAATGAAGCAGTAAACAAAAACATAATAGACAACACATAACACAACAAATTTAATGAGGAGTTCACCCAATACTCCTGGGCTACATCTCCTGGTCTAGCCTTCAGTGGTGGCCTCTCTATTATGTCTTCAAGCAGAGTTTTTACAATAGTAGGAGCTCAATTTGAGACTCAATACACAATAGATATAACAATAAGAGTTTGCTTGAACATCTCAAGCCTTCCGGAGTACACAGACTCTCTTAATCACTCTCTATCTCTGTCTTAGCTCTATCTCGACATCGCCTTCAGTATTGCTTGCCTCTATTTGCTCTCTGTTTGTGGCTTTAAAGCCAATCTGGGCTGCCCGTACGTTTCTCCTTCTCGAATTTCTGTCTCCCCAGCCTCTGTCCACTCGAATCCCTCTTCTAGTGTTACACAATCATTGCATAACGCATAAAGGGGAGGTGGTCACCTATTCTGCAACGTAAGAGTGCTTCAGGCTTTTGGAACGCCTGAAACAATCGCTCTCTGTTAACACAGAGAAATGTATTTGAAACTGAGAAAATTCACCAAAACACAGTCTTCCGGATTTCAAATGCTCAAAATTGTGCCCTATTCTCCTATTGGGTCCACCCCCAATCGCTATCGCAAGTCGCTATAGCCTCGTTCCATTGTATTTTTTAAAAATACGTTAAAATTGTGAAAACAACGTAAAAATGGCTTATGGCGGAGTTGAAATAATTTACAATGGCTTTAAGGAACCCTTTCGAGTCTGGCTTATCACATCGGCGCTTCATCCTTTGTATTTCGTTTAATAAAAGAAATACACAAAAATACATTAAAAATGCATTTTCTTCGGATCTCAAAGCTTATGAAATAATATTTATATAACCATCGGGTCGAGTTCATTGGATCGCATATATGTATGTGTCTATAGCCCGCTCCTCTGTGTAGCACTGATTGTGATATCGCGATGCGATTGATCGCAATCACACATCGTGATAACCCCAGGCCGTTGTAAGCGCTCTTGTAATCTCCGATAGCGATCCCACGATGCAACGTGGGCCATCGATCTGCGCGCTTGATCGATGGTCCTAGTTGACTCTGCCGGTCGCCGTTGCAAGTTTTATATGGTCTGTGTCGATATCCGCTGTCTACTTGTGCCGATTGCGATTTTCCGATCAGATCTGGACCGTTGATTGGCCAAATTTGACGGTTACTGTGCATTCACTATTCATGCCCCCGCTACTCTATTTTTCACTGTTTTCACGTGTTTTTGGCCTCCCGATAATGTTTTTCCGCCATTCTGAAAGGTTTTCTCATGTGATTTTTTTGATCTTTTAAACGATTTTAAGAGATTTCAAGACTTAGAGAGTGTTCTTGGATCCATTTGGATCAACAACATTTCACTCAATTAGTCTTCACATTGCAGTTAACACCTACAATAGTGCATGTGAGCGACTCTTCTTAACATTGATTGCAAATATCTCCTCCTTACGTATCAGATCTTACTATCTTCACGTCGACATCTTTGTCTATTTATATTGTCACTTCCATTTTCAACCTTTGTGGTCCTTTAGTTTTCAAATGAAATTTGGTGCTCAAGTGCCAAATTTTCTTAGCTCTTTAATAATCAACACCTCTAATTACACATGTGACCAAATGATGGAAACGTAGACTTAGGTATTTGGGTGCTTAATGTAGATAAACTTACACAAAAATTAAACAAAAAAATCCTTCAATGACACTTCAATAATTTTATTTAACCCCAGCTAGATCTACAAACAATGTAAACTTTGAAACAGGAATTGATACTGTTACCCGTTTCGTAGAGATAGCAAAAAAGTGACCTGATTTTGAAAAGGGGTGATACAGAACACACATTTTTTTTTAGAGCATAGTTTTTGGCACTTTAATATTTTTTATGTGCATTACGTTTTAGAATGGTAGTGATTTTCATGCTGATTTAAAAAAGTGGGTATTCTGCATCACACCTTTTTTTTAAAAGACCCATTTTTTGACTTTAACTTTTCTAATGTATGAAATGTAAATAATTATTTTCTAAATTTGATAGTTTTTGAAGTGGTCATTTTCTTCATAGTTTCTTGTTTTTTATTTTTATTTTAATTTTTTTGTAGTGAGGTTTTTATTGTTTTGCATTTGTAAATTAGAAAGTTGATATTTTGAATTTTCGATAATCTACAAATTTATACATCCTTAATTAATTTTTCAATCCACATGAAATAATTGTTTTTAAAC
>APFE031520625.1:4478-25754 GCA_000404065.3 Pinus taeda
GAAGAATTAATAAACTTTGATCCAACTCTACTCTACCTTATCCCAATGTTGATCCCTTTTCTTCCAAATCATTAGCCATCCAATTTAAACCCTTTCACACATGAAAAAACTCTAATTTATTGATCTAAGATGAAATTAGGATAGTCCTTTGGAGAATGGGAGGGTGGTATGACCTTGGAACCTTCTTTGTCTTAATCTTTTGTTGAATAACAACCATTGAGTCACAAAAAACCATTAGTTTGAATATTTTCTTTGTAAGAACCATTTCCAAACCCTTCCATAGAGAAAGTTATTCGACTGGGTTATTCGTCATGAGACCATGTCACCAAGCATATTGTGACACAATTTTTCCATTGGAGCTAAGTAATTCCCCTCTCACTCTTGTCTCCCTCATATTACCTTTCGAATCCCAATCTAAAAATAAAGAAAACTCGTTTCTTTCCATTCTCCATTGGGTGAAGTGTGACTGGTTGTTCCTAATGCAAGATACCTCATTACTAATTGGACAAAGCATACATTTACATGAGTGATTAAATTTCTTCCTTACCATTATCCATTCATGCTCCATTTGTTTAAGATCCTCAAAGAGGAAATTTGTCACTTTAAGGGAAACCATATGAGGATTCAGATACTTATTTCTAAATATGGCTTCGAAATCTAAATAGAACAACAAAGAAACATGGGAAGGGATTCCTAACATCTTATTGGAAGAGAGGGGGATTTTCAAGACCATGAATATTTGGATCTCCATAATTCGAACATTTTCACCTATGATCCTAGAATAGGGTCAATAGAATACATAGGGGAAAACATTATTCATAGGACTCCAAAGGGAAGGGGAAAAAAATAAATGAGGGATTTCTTCTTATGATTTGAAGCATAAGACACATATTAACAGACCATAAATGTTCCTCTTCTTGAGTTTTCAACTATAATAATTTTTTAATGAAAAAGAGTCTAGTAAAACATATTCACTTTTGGAATACCATCCTTCTGCCATATTTTTTACCACACTCTACACAACGGCAGGGAGGGGGATATGCTTGAACAAATGTGAATATCCCAATATTACTGAATATTTATGACGAGGATTTAGATTCCATTTTCGAGGATCCTATAGAGAAACAAAGACAAGTGTTAGGCCTTTTAAAATGAGGATCAAATAGTTTCATTCAAGGATCCCTAGATGGATCAGCAGATATGCCCTTAGCCAACCTTTCTAGTAACCCTAATCATCCCAATGCGTAATGTATTTTAATTTTTTATAGAAATTATGTTACATCTAGATAGATAAATCTCTAAGAGTCTCACATTTCACAAGAGGGCCTTTGGAGGAGAATTTGTCTTTCCAAATATTGTTGCAGGCACCATTACCATATCACCAATCGATATGTCCATCAATTGTAGGGGAAACCTCTCTATATAGCATCTAGATTTTGGATCTAGAACCAATTCAATTAGTTCATTCTTGCCTGAGAAAGAAATTTTTGTTAAAATATTTTTGCATGAAAGACATTTTCCACCATTCCTTATATTTTGAGATGAACCTCCAAATTATTTTTGCTCCAAAGTCTATTTTCATGAAGAGAGGATATTTCACAGCCATACCACCATTTCCCTTTGGAATATGGATGATTTTCTAGTGAACTAAATGATTTTTTTTCACCACCTTTTCCTCCTTTCCATAAAAAATTATTGATTAAGACACTCATTTGATTAATCACGGATTTTGGAGCCAAAAGATTGGAGCAAAGATATAAGGGTAAAGAAGATAAAATATGTTTTACCAAAATTACTCGACCAACAATGGTTAGCCATTGAGTTCCCTGGCCCTCAATTTTCATTTGGAATTTGTTTATGGTTTCGATCTAGCTATCTAAGTTAGAGGTTTATAAATAGATTGGGATTACAATATATTTAAAACATTGTCATTCAAAATCCAATGGGAATTCCAAAATCATGGAAATCTCCTAAAGGTTTGAGACAAGACTATTCCAACCAAATAGTTGACTCTTTTTTTTTTTTTTAGAAGGGCCCTAGAGAGGTCCAGATATTGATCTAGGATTTGTTTCACCCTTGCTACAATTAGGTTTGAGGCACTCCCCAATTGAAGTGTATCATCTAAAAACTAAGAGTGACTGAATTATTTTGTGTTCCTTGCCATACTCAAGCCCATTAGTCTTCCCTTAACCTTAGCAAGCTCTAACTTTCTGCTGAGAATTTCTGCAACTAAAATGTGTAATAAAGGGGAGAGAGGTAATCCTTGCCTCAAACCCCTTGAGGCGAAAAACAAATTACAAGGGCGACCATTAATCAAAGGTGTAATCCATTGATTTCCAATACAAGCATTAATCCATTTAATTAACTCCCGACAAAACTCCAATTTTTTTCGTAACATAAAACAAGAAAGAATGGTGAAATTTATCAAAAGCATTTTCCATGTCAAATTTAATAACCATACTTGGTTCACCATTTTTATTACTAGAGTAGATAGCCTTTTGAACTAGAATAACATTGTCCAAAATTTGCTTTTGTTTCATAAAGTGTCCCTAATTTTCTGAGATTATTGTAGGGAAGATGTTTCTTAATCTATTGGCTATCAATTTAGTTAGAATCTTGTAAAATGAGTTACATAAGGAGATAGGTCTGAAGAGAGAAAAGGAAAAAGGTTTAAACTCTTTTGGAATTATGATCAGAAACGAAGAATTTGAACTCCCATGTAGCTTCCCTTTTATTCTAGAAGAATTCAATATTCGAATTAGATCCTTATTAATTAATAACTAGAAATATCTATAGAAATTAATGGAAAAGTCTTCCAACCTGGGGGATTTCTCTATTTCTAGAGTCTAAATGGCCTAAATGACCTAATCTTCCCTAATCAACTTAGTAAGATGATTTTCCATTTATGAGACAATAATAGGAAGGCATGAGATAAAACATTATTCCTCACCCTTGTCGTTTTCTTTAACCTCTAAGTATAAATCCCTAAAAAAGCGATAGGCTTATTGTTTTCAACGAAAGATTATATTTAAGCTAGCCTTTTGGTGCAATTTCCTTGACCTGATTCTTAAATTCCATAGATCTAGCTTGTTTATGGAAAAATAAAGTATTATGATCTCTTGCCCTGGGCCAAAGACTTGTCTACTTAAGCTTCCAATATTCCTCATGTTACCAAATGAGATAATGAATTTGATTACTTAATCATTTTTCTTTTTCAATGTGCAACTCTATGATTCAACCATTTTCCATCATATCTTGATGAATATCAATATTTTTGATAAGATTGTATTTTTCTTGACCTTGGGGATTGAAGTTATTTTTTTCCCAATTTATGGAGATTTCTTTGCCATTTTCAATTTATATACCCACACAAAAGTAGGGGATCCATTTACCAAGTTTCTCAAGATTGTTTTATTAAATCCATTACTCCTTCCTTCTAAATCCACCTTGGGTTTAAACGACATAAAGCTAGACCTATATCCATAGGAGGATTTATATCTAACTCAATAGGCCAGTGTTTTGATTCCCCTTCAACCAATATTGAAGAGATACACTCAATTCCTTTGACCAACCAATTGATATGTAAAAGGAAGTGGTACAACCTTGCTTCTATGTGCCCAAAATGACTTCTTTGATTGGACCAAGTGTATTTCCCTTATTTTGGAACTATATCGAGGATATCTCATTCACTTATAAGGTCTTCCAATATTTCTCGAAAGGGATTTCTAAAAGCACTTCGTCCACTTTTTCTAATATAACCATATTGAAATCACCACCAACTATAATGTTTATATGCTAATGTTCCTCGTTTACTCTAATTAAAGATTCCCAAAATTCACTCTTCTCATTGTAGTTAATCAGGCCATAAAAATTTATAAAAGAGACTATTTCTTTTGTATTATTATCTACTAACCTAATTTCCACTATAATGTTTATATGCCAATGTTCCTCCTTTACTCTAATTAATGATTCCCAAAATTCACTCTTCTCATTGTAGTTAATTGGGCCATTAACATTTATAAAAGAGACTATTTCTTTTGTATTATTATCTACTAACCTAATTTCCACCGAGTGTCTTGTTTTGGAGCTAGATTTTAACAAAACATAAGAGTCTGACAAGACGGTGTTGAGGCACGTAGAAGCTCCAAACAAGCTTTGTGCTATTCCAGAACTGTATCCCCATAAATTCCTTGATAGAGATAGGATAACTTCTTTTTCTAGTTTTGTTTCTTGTAAAAATAATTCTTGTCATTTCTTCAATCTAACTAAATATTTTACAACATGGGATTTAATGGGGCTTCCCAATCCTCTTATTTTCTATGATACAACTTTCATTTAAGTTTAGAGGAATTTAACTTAACTCCACCAAACTTGGTACTCCCATGCTCCTTGTTACTCATATTCTTGACAATTTCTGCAATTTGTGGTTGGATTCCTAACTTGATGTTTTGTTCCACTTCAACTTCCTGCTGAAGCCTTGAAAATCGCTGCAATAACATGGGGGAGACCACCCGGTCTAGACCTTGGTTAGCAGCTCCTTTTCCATTTGGAATGGTGGTTCCAACTGGTTCAACTAGGTCCAGTTACATTCTCTCAATCTCCAATGGCTTCAAAATATGACTTTCATTCACCAATGGAAAAGAGACATCAGATCGTCCTTCTAGCTCAGCCAATCCACTACTAAAGTTTGCCTCTTTGGAAAGAGGACTTGAAAGAATGCAGAAATTAATCTAAATGCAAACTTATGCTAAGATGCAAGCAAAAGAAACTATCCTAATCCTATCTCAATTAGGCAGATATAGATCTAACCTAACTAAGAGCAGGTATTTAAAATATTCAGATTTAAATGTCTCGTTTATAATGAATATCAAATTAATGAAATAGTTCAATTAATTGACATTATGGATACCAAACACATCCTATTTAGATCCTTTAACTGAAATAACCAATCAACAACACTCAGGAAGTAGTTCACAAAATGGTATTGATCATTTAATCGGTAACTTGAATAATTTAAACAATAATATGTGGAAGAAGTTCACAACATATCACTATCTATTCATCCAATATTAAAAGACATATTTATGAGTAAATAGTTACTCAGAAATCAGAATTCAGCTCATAAGAGTAGAGATAAATAACAACATAAAATAGAATCAAATTACCCATACCGACAAAAGTGCACAAATATGTAAGTAAATTGACACCATTCTGTTATCATAAAATGAAACCAGCATTTAAAACAATAGTATTCGGAATACCAGTTTATTAAATCCATTTCTCTAGCTCCGGTCTCTAATAGTCCTTTACAATGCCTAAGCTTCTGCTTTCAAAAGCAGAGCTACAATAGTGCAAACTCCGTTCATTATACATAACTCAGGATGTAAAAGAAAAACCTCAATAATCTCCAGATCTGAGATTCCACTCCTCCCACCTACAACTCTAAATCCCTATTACAAAAGTGCTTTTAGAATTTTAGAATTGCAGAGGAGAGCAACCCTTATTCCATTCTGCAATATACTATTTATAATTTTTTGCAAAGGAATTCTTGAGATGAAAGTTTGTTGAAGAGAAATCTGCTCAATCCAATTTTATTTGCTCCAAATTTCTATCTTTAATTGCTGGAGAATTCTCATTGATTGAGATCTTTTTCTCCATATATCTTCTACTATTTTCCTACAAAAAGAAATCAAAATGAATTAAAATGTAACAATAAAATCAAAATACCATTTCTAGTATTAAAACAAATCCAATCAAATTATATTTAAATAAATAATTGAAAATAAAATATAAGCTCTTTTTTGATGCCTGGGATGATTTGATTGGCCAAGGATATTATTGATGAGCGAATCTGCAATTAGAAGAGGCTTAGGACAAATAAAAATGCAGAAAAGAACTCAGAGAGTTGATTTTGTTTTAGAATTTCGGAGTTTGATCTTATGCATCATTTTTGACCCAATTAATGACCAAATCTATTAGTTAAACCTCCTTAGAAATGTTCTCCTTGATTTTATCTTTCCAATGAGTCGTTCTGTTCTTCATTTGACCAAGTACAACTCATTCTCTGAGCTTCCAAAGTTGATGAGTCAAAACTGGCGTAAATCTGGAAATTCTGTTGCTGGGCTAAAAATCAGAGTTTTAAATTAAAAATCTAATCCTAAATTAGAGTTCTAATTATTTAATAATTAATTCTAAATTAATTTTTAATCATAAACTAAAACTAGGTTATTTTATTAATTAATATTAATATAATTAACTAACCTATTTAATATTTAAACTAATTAATATCAATCTAAATAATAATTAAATTAATTATATATATTATCTTTTAATTAATTAATTTACAATTTTATAATATAAGTTAATATAACTTACATAAGCCTTTTAATGAATTTGAATAAACAAAAACAATCATACGTCAGGATGGCTTTAAGGCAAAAGTCATGAATTGACTTCACATCGCATCAGAGGAAAGTTAAGGTCGAGGGTTTATAGAACTTGTTTGTTGAGAATTTGCAATGCGATGGAGCAATCATATAGTTAATTTTTTATTTTAATATGAAATCATTTTATGTTAACATTCTATTACCATTTCATTTATTCGTTAATGTACTTAACCATGAATTTAAATCAATTCGAAATAACCAATGTTAGAATGGCTTTAAATTAAAAGTAATGGTTTGACTTCTTCTCACATCGCACAAATGGTTTGACTCCATATGGCATCGCATAAATGGTTGAGTCGGGTTGTATCAATTGAGGACCCCGATGCGATGGAGCGATCGCATTGAAAATTAAACACATGGTACTTTAAGCTTTGGTTAATGCTTGAGGCTTTCATCGCATATCGGCCATCGGGATATGAGGGCTATCGGGGTTTTAAGAAAATTGCGATAAGAATTCCCGATGCGATGAAGTTTTGTTTTTGTATTTTGTTTTTATATGTTTTTTATTTTATATTTATTTTATGTATAATTTATTTTAATTAAATTATTTATATTACATATTAATTAATTTAAAATTTAACATTGAATATCAATTTTTTTATCTTGGTTTTGTTTTAACGATGTTTAGTTTAGTTATGAAATTTTCTAAAGCTTAATTTACCTATCTAAACTACAGCTAATAAAAAGAATAAAAATAACATTTTTAATCTAGACTAGATAAATGATGGGACTTCAAAGGAGTACCATTTTCAAACCATTTGACCAAATAAGGCGAAACAAGAGTCAATGGGAAGCTTATAAAAAATCGATTTTAACAAAGCAACCAAAATAAGAATCCAAAGAAACTGAAAAATTAATAAAAACGTAGGATAATCAGCTAAATAAAATCTTAAAAGGTGCTTAGCTGAAATTTTTATAGAAAGGGTCCCCACTATTTGAAGTGAAGACATCAATAATGGGGGGTTGTGTTTTGACCACAGGACAACCTTACTGGATTTTATCCAAATCTTACTAGAATTTCTATGATTTTCCAAGCAAAAGAGTAGCCTATTTCGACAAAATATATTCATTAAAATAAAAAAAATAAAAAAAGATCATTGAACCTTTGCAGTGAAGCCACCTACCAGTCCACTTTTTTATTAATTCCCCGAAGGAAGTCAAATAAAATAGTGTCCATGCTCCCCTCCCTAATCACAAAATAAATGCATAGTGATGCGTTTACGAAAATTTATCTAACCAACTATGCAAAGATTTAAGGAGTGAATACCTTCAAAAGAGGTTACTAGAATTGATGTCTAACCAACCAATCAAAGTTTTATGGAATAACACAAAGATGAACCTTTTCTCCTTCTCTCTTTTTTTTTCCAAATTCCCTTTTTTCTCTTTTTTTTGAATTCATATTTTTGCAAATGTGGTAAAATAAAAATTCTGAAATAACTTGAAAATGAGGTTTTGAAAAAGATCAATTAATTTTAAAATAATTTGAAAATTAATTTTTTCTTTCACTAAATAAATTCATTGGTATAATATAAAATGATTAAACTTTAATTCATCTAATTGGGCTTAGATATAGAAGGGTAAAAACAAATTTATAAATTTATTTTATAATTTATATTGATTTTTTTTATTAATAATTTTTTTTTTGTTATTATAGTGAATTTGAAAAATATATGTTAAATCAAACCCTCAGCAGTTTCAGATGCAAAACTTTGGCAGAGGTGGCTTAAGGAATCGACAACCCCTTGGGCCAAGCTTTGGAAACATAAATATGCAAATAATTGGCAGGAGAAGGATCATATTTGAATGTCTAGGCTTATCAAGGGCCCCCACATTTGGAATCTTGCTTGGGAAAATAGAGCCACTATCCAGCAGCACAACTTCTGGGAGATCCGAGTTGGGAAACTAGGAAGATTCTGGGAGGACAACTGGCAGCAGGAACCAAACTTGTTTAGGGAAGAACTAACCACTCTCAAGAATGCCACTGAAAACAAAGGCTTATGCATGGTAATTGACTTATCAGATCAAGCAAGGAACAATAGTGAATGGAGAATATGGAAGGATCTAGGCTATAGTTAAGAGAGCCCTTTGAAAGCTCAAGCAGGTTCTCTTGCTCGAGACTTGAAACATAGGAAGATTTTGGTATCATCCTCGTCTGACCAACTCAGATGGGGAAGAAACATAGAAGGTAACTTTAACCTCAAACAAGCTAAACAAATAGCCCTAGGGTTTGATTATCAAAACCCTGATAAGGTATGGAAGGACCTTTGGCAGCACTAGCATTGGATGAAAATAAAGTTGTTTATGTGGTTGGTTCAGCAAAATAAAATTCTAACTTGAGAAAATCTTCTGGAAAGGTGTTTTGTTGGCCCATCCAAATGCCATCTATTTGGTTCACAAGAGGAGCCAATGGAACACTTACTCAACCTCTGCCCTTTCACCTCTACCTTGTGGGATTGGGTGGCCTCAATCTTCACGCGGACTGACAGGATAAACTTAGTATTATCAACACTTTGAGGAATTGAAGAAAAGAATTCTCAGGCAATGAAATCATCAACAACGCTTGGACTCTAGTTCCAAGCTTCTTAATCTGGGATGTCTGGAAAGAACACAATGGCAAGATTTTCAAGAATAAAACTGGCTCAACCCATAACATTATTGCACAAATATTAAGACAGCTCAAAGACACTATTGGATCCCTTATAGGGAGACCTCCTGAGGACCCTACTTTGCCCTAGGATGCTCATATACTACTGCAGTTGGGTTTCCATTCGCTAGTTCCCCAGAGCATAAATAAGGGTGTGAGCCAGATAAATGCTGGTAAAGACTTCTAGTAACCTCCTCCTCATGGTTTCTTGAAATTGAATATAGATGGAGCCCTTAAAGGTAACCCAGGGATGGCTGGTTTTGGAGGGGTCATCAGAGATGAGCAAGGGTGCTTTAAGGATATCTTTCACAGACATTTGGGGATTACCACTAATAACATGGCAGAGCTCATGGCCTTAGAGCAGTGTCTGGAAATACTGATCGAGTCAAATTTACATAATGCCATCATTGAAGCAGACTCTGAATTGATTATTAATCCATCCAAGAAGATATGTAATGGAAAAGCACCAATAAATGTTTCAAAACATTGGCAGCTTTTTCAAGTCTTTCAACGCATGCATACCCACTTGCAAACCCTGAGAATGGTTAGCTTCGTTCATGTACGAAGAATAGCCAATATGCTAGCTGATCATCTGGCGAATGAAGGAGTGTTATGCAAAGAAAGTTACAATAGGTATGCTTTTGATTCGACAACCTCGGGGAAATTACATGAGGATTGTCAAGCATAGGTGGCCAAAGACATAGATGACTTCTAGACTATTAGGAATGAATAAGAAAGAAGACTAGTGGAAGCAGGGTTAAGTGGAAGTGAAAGGTTTTCTTAATCGTTGATCCCTCAAAAATGCGTAAAACAGAGCTTTCTACAAGGGAGGGGCACTTGTTAAACAACAGACTTCTTAGCAGGTCGCTGACCAGAGATATTGATAGCCTTCGCCATCGAATGGCTATCAGGTGGGAAAGTGATCGAAGGTTAACTATTCAAGCGGAACCGAAGATTTTTAGATCAGTGGTTCATAATCTTCATTAGGTTCGTAAAGAAGGTAAAGACCATTCAAGTTTCCGATCTGATATCTCAAGGACTGTCAGATCAAGAGGGACCTAATCGTATGGATATCAGGTTCTAAAAGTAATTGAAGGTTAAGTCTCATACTGGACCTGAACATTTATAAACCACTGGCTCATAATCCTTATCGGATCCGTGAACCAGGTAATTTAAAGGGGCACATGTTGATGAGGCGATAGTGTTCGTGATTGTCAGATCTTATGAGATTTGGATCGAAACGATATCGAGTTTCAACATGAGAGGAGGTTAAATCCAAGGACAGACTTGAAGTTTTATACATTGACAGTTTATTTACCCTGTCGGCTCCGTAAAGCTGCTAAAGGTCACATATCTCTCTGAAGCAATTTATTTAATGACCATTGGATCATTGGGGGTCTTATCGAATGGCCATCGGGTTGGATAATGGGCAGAGGTTCAGATGTAAGATTTAGGTATAAAGTGTCGGGTTTGTTTCTGGTTGTTTTAGGTTAATCTTAATTGGGTTAGCCCTTGTTGGTCTTTACACTTGTAAAGACATGTAATATATGTAATTTTTCTTGTAGTTAATAGAAGGCTCCACTTTTACTTGACCAAAAAAAAAAATTATATGTTAAATTAATTGATTCATATCATATAAAATTGTTATTGATGCAATTTATATTAAATAATAGATGTTTTAATTTTATATTTATTTTATGAATTTTTTGAAGGATGGTATTATAATTGATGAGCTTTTAGCTTAAATAAAATCTTGGTGTTCTTATTTGAGGGTTTATAATTTTTTTATTGTGTTTCCTTTTCCTAAATTAATCGTAATTAATACATAACAATTAAATTTTATACATAATTTGATTTTTATGCATATCTTTCTCTAACGAAATGATTTTTTCTCAAAGCATAGGAAACAACGGATGTTGTTGATGAAAATCTTCTATTTCCCAAGAGGCATCTTCTTTCAGTAGGCTCTTCCATTTGATGAGATACTCTTTAATTATCGAGAGCGTGATCACTTTTCTCTTGTGGCAATTATAACTTTCGGTTCTACTACAACTTCTCCTTCACTATTCAACGTAGGAAGTGTTGTTTGTGGCATTTGATGGCTTCCCAATATATTTTTTAAATAGGAAATATGGAAATCATTATGGACGTGGCTTGTTTATGGTTTTTTCAGACCATAAGCTACTTGACTAATTTTCTTGATGATTTGATATTGTCCATAGAACTTAGGCATTAGCTTGCTTTTTCCTAATCTCCTCTGCTAAACACTCTTTCTAATCTATATTCGTCAACTTGCTATTTCATACGATTCCTTGCAATATTGAGATTCTCCTTTAGCATTTGAATGAATTTTTGGTTCTCCTCTAATTGATCTTTACTACTAGAATTTTTATGTCCCATTAGAGGAAATTTTAGCTTAAAAGTGCCCATGAAAATTTCATGTAATTTCCATGTCATAATATGTAAAGTGATCAAAATCTTTTTATTTTAAAAAGAGGTACATATAAATATTTTGGAGGCAAAATAAGAAAAACTGGTTTTTTTTTTTTTTTTTTTTTTTTTTTTTTTTTTTTTGTTGTAATTGTATTTTTGGCTTATCTCCTTAAAGGTTTACTGAAATGTCAAGTATAGAAACTCATTAGATGCGAAATTAAATTTTGCATCCAATGAGTACCCATTATGCATACTTTTGAGAAGATCCACATTGATAAAAATTGAAGATACATTAAAAAAGGTGCGTTCAACACATTTTTTTAATGTATCTTTAATTTTTATCAATTTGAGTCTTCTCAAAAGTATGCATAATGTATACTTGTTGGATGCAAAATAAAATTTTGCATCCAATGAGTACCCATTATGCATACTTTTGAGAAGACCCACATTGATAAAAATTGAGGATACATTAAAAAAGTATGTTCAACACATTTTTTTAATGTATCTTTAATTTTTGTCAATGTGGGTCTTCTCAAAAGTATGCATAATGTATAGTTGATTTTGATTCTCGAGTTATGACATATCTGCTCCCTAGAAGCTTCTTGTAACACTAACTATGTAGTTAGATTCCTCCTGGATTCCTCAATAGCAAGAGAAAGAAAGTGTTTTTTTAAAGATTAAAGCTCAAAGTCTTGGAGGATATCCTATAGTTAGAAAAGTCTCTCTTAGTAAAGAAGAGATATACGAGCAAATGAATTGGGTGCTAGATAGTCCACACATGTGAGCTGGGTAGAAATATTATCTCAACACAATAAACCAGTACTAGCCATTGAACATGCTCCTTAGAAAAGCTCTATGATGTGAATGATAAAATTCTCATGAAGAGTAAGGGCATGCAACTATAGTTGATGGGAATTGAGGGTGTCTACCACGTATTTAAGTGGTATCAACCCTACACTTAGCCCATAGCACAAATAATAAGGATGGGGTTCACCCAATTGAGGTGGAAGTTAGCCCTAATGGATAACCAAGTTGGTTGAAGTCCGACTACCAAGTTAGTGGCCTTTTGTCATGAGGCATGGGTTCAATTCTGCTCAGGTCCAGGCTCCTAGTGGCAAAATAAACTGGGAGGCTATTATTAGACCCAGCGAAAAGTCTTATTAGGGGTAAAAAATGAAGTGAAAATGTCACATTCCTTCTAATTCAAATTTTGATAATAAGTTTGGGCGAGAAGCTAGTTATCCTAAACATGTAATATGGATAGGCCTTAAATACTATAATTGGTTGTAAAACTAGACTTTACATATGATTGATTATTTAAATATTAATTTGGTTTTAATAAGGTTGAACACTTATAAACAAAGAGAATATTTAAATATATAAATTTTAGAAATTATTAATAAAATTTAAACTTAAAAAAAATGAAGAAGGATACTGAGGCAAAGGAATTGCTCGGATGGTCAAAGTCACTAGAATCTGGGCAGAACTTTTCAAAAAAGCTTGCAGTAGTCATGTTTGAATCATGTTTTCGATGGTGGAAATAGATTCAATACCATAAAAAAACTTCTGGGGCACCCAAAATCTTGAAATTTGACAACTGTAACCTAGATTTATAAAAAGCCCTGCTAGATTTTATCCAAATCTTAATAAACTTTCTATGATTTTCCAAGCAAAAGAGTAGTCTATTTAGACTACGATAAAATATATTCATTAAAATAAAAAATTAAAAAAATATCATTGAGCCTTCGCAGTGAAGCCACCTACTAGTCCACTTTTTTATTAATTCCCCGGAGAAAGTCAAATAAAATAGTGTCCATGCTCCCCTCCCCAATCACAAAATAAATGCATAGTGATACATTTACGAAAATTTATCTAACTAACTATGCAAAGATTTAAGGGGTGAATACCTTCAAAAGAGGTTACTAGAATTGATGTCTAACTGACTTTTATGGAATAACTCAAAAATGAACCTTTTCTCCTTCTCTCCATTTTTTCCAAATTCCCTTTTTTCTCTTTTTTTTTGAATTCATATTTTTGCAAATGTGGTAAAATAAAAATTCTAAATAACTTGAAAATGAGGTTTTGAAAAAGATCAATTAATTTTAAAATAATTTGAAAATTGTTTTTTTCTTTCACTAAATAAATTCATTGGTATAATATAAAATGATTAAACTTTAACTTATTTAAATATGGATATAGATACAAGAAGCGTAAAAACAAATTTATAAATTGTATAAAATTATTTTATAATTTATATTTTGTTTTTTTATTAATAAAATTATTTTTATTATATAGTGAATTTAAAAATTATATGTTAAATCAAACTCTCAGTAGAGTTTCGGGTGCAAAACTTTGGCGGAGGTGGCTTAAGGAATTGGCAACCCCTTGGGCCAAGCTTTGGAAACATAAATATGCAAATAATTGGCAGGATAAGGATCATATCCGAATGTCTGGGCTTATCAAGGGCTCCCACATTCAGGATCTTGCTTGGGAAAATAGAGCCATTGTCCAGCAGCACAAGTTCTGGGAGATTCGAGCTAGGAACCTAGCAAGATTCTGGGAGGACAATTGGCAGCAGGAACCAAACTTGTTTAGGGAAGAACTAACCGCTCTCAAGAATGCCACTGACAACAAAGGCTTATGCATGGTAAGTGACTTATCAGATTAAACAAGGAACAATAGTAAATGGAGAATATGGAAGGATTTAGGCTACAATTAAGAGAGCCCTTTGAAAGCTCAGGCATGTTCTCTTGCTTGGGACTTGGAATAAAGGAATATTTTGGTATCATCCTCATCTGACCAACTGAGATGGGGAAGAAAAACAGAATGTAACTTTAACATAAAAGAAGCTAAATGAATAGCCCTAGGGTTTGATTATCAAAACCCTGATAAGGTATGGACGGACCTTTGGCAACACCAGCATTGGATGAAAATAAAGCTGTTTATGTGGTTGATTCAATAAAAGAAAATTCTAACTTGGGAAAATATTCTGAAAGGGGTTTCGTTGGCCCATCCAAATGCCATCTATGTGGTTCACAAGAGGAGACAATGGAACACTTACTCAACCTCTACCCTTTCACCTCTACCTTGTGGGATTGGGTGGCCTCAATCTTCAGGCAGACTGACAGAGACAGACTTAGTATTACCAACACATTGAATAATTGGAAAAAAGAATTCTCAGGCAATGAAATCATCAACAAAGCGTGGACTCTGGTTCCAGGCTTCTTAATCTGGATGTCTGGAAAGAACACAATGGCGGGATTTTCAAGAATAAAATTGGCTTAACCCATAACATCATTGCACAAATATTAAGACAGCTCAAAGACACTATTGGATCCCTTTTAGGGAGACCTCCAGAGGACCCTACTCTTCCCTAGGATGCTCATATACTACTGCAGTTGGGTCTCCATTCGCTAGTTCCCCAGAACATAAACAAGGGTGTGAGCCAGATAAATGCTGGTAAAGAATTTTGGCAACCTCCTCCTCATGGTTTCTTGAAATTGAATATAGATGGAGCCTCTAAAGGTAACCCAGGGATGACTAGTTTTGGAGGGGTCATCAGAGATGAGCAGGGGTGCTTTAAGGATATCTTTCACAATCATTTGGGGACTACCACTAATAACATGGCAGAGCTCATGGCCTTAGAGAAGTGCCTAAAAACATTGATCGATTCAAACTTACATAATACCATCATTGAAGCAGACTTTGAATTGATTGTTAATGCCGCCAAGAAGATATGTAATGGAAAAGCACCAGGAAAGGTTTCAAAACATTGGCGGCTTTTGCAAGTCTTTCAGTGCATGCATACCGACCTACAAACCCTGAGAATGGTTAGCTTCGTTTATGTGCGAAGAAAAGCCAATATGCTAGCTGATCGTCTGGCAAATGAAGGAGTGTTATGCAAAGAAAGTTACAATAGGTATGCTTGGGATTTGACACCCTCCGGAAAATTGCATGAGGATTGTCAAGCACAGGCGACCAAAGACATGGATAACTTCTAGAATATTAGGAATGAACAAGAAAGAAGACTAGTGGAAGCAGGAGTAAGTGGAAGCGAAAGGCTTTCTTAATCGTAGATCCCTCAAAAATGCATAAAATAGAGCTTTCTACAAGGGAGGGGCACTTGGTAAACAGTACACTTCTTAGCGGGTCGCCGAACATAGATCTTGATAGCCTTTGCCATCGAATGGCTATCAGGTGGGAAAGTGACCAAAGGTTAACTATTCAAGCGAAACCCAAGATTTTTAGATTAGCGGTTCATAATCTTCATCGGGTTTGTAAAGAGGGTAAAGACCGTGCAAGTTTCCGATCTGATATCTTGAGGACCACCAAATCAAGAGGTACCTAATCATATGGATATCAGGTTCTAAAAGTAATCGAAGGTTAAGTCTCAAACCGGACCCGAACATTTATAAACCATTGGCTCATAATCCTTATCGGATCCATGAACCGGGTAAAAGGGGCGCATGTTTCCGAGGCGATAATGTTCATGACCGTCAGATCTTATCGGATTTGGATCGAAAGGATATCGAGTTTCAACATGAGAGGAGGTTAAGTCCAAGAACAAACTTGAAGTTTTATAAATTGACAGTTTATTTACCTTATCGACTTCGTAACGCTGCTAAAGGTTGCGTATATCTTTGAAGCGATTTATTTAATGACCATTGGATCACTGGGCATCTGATCGAATGACCATCGGGTTGGATAATGAGCAGAGATTTAGATGTAAGATTTAGGTATAAAGTGTCGGGTTTATTTCAGGTTATTTTAGGTTAATCTTCACTGGGTTAGCCCTTGTTGGTCTTTACACTTGTAAAGACATGTAATATATCTATTGTTAGGATATTCCGACACATAAGTATAACTTGGTCTAGTGTAGAGTTAGGTAAAGTGTGTTTCTTTATTATGTACTTTTGTAAGTTACAATCCGACGGTCACAATATGTAGTGATCTGACGATTCATTCTCTCCTCGGTATTACTGACACTTGATCCGTGGCTTAACACCTGATTGGTCCATGATCTCTATTTAAAAGAGCATGGAGGTTCATTTGTAGGTTAACTGTTCATGAAGAGAAGCTTATGTAAAATTTCATTCTTTATTAATAAATTGCCTGAAGTGGCCGCGTTGGCTTAGGCCGTGGACTGTTTCCCTCTTTGAGGGTTTTAACCACGTCAAAAATACTGGTG
Source organism: Pinus taeda (assembly GCA_000404065.3). Classification (NCBI taxonomy): domain Eukaryota; kingdom Viridiplantae; phylum Streptophyta; class Pinopsida; order Pinales; family Pinaceae; genus Pinus; species Pinus taeda. The sequence goes on from APFE031520625.1 coordinate 21,190, forward strand.
TATTGATCTGTGATCTATTTGTGAGCGGTGTCCTTCGGTGTTTTGTCTAAGGAACTTACCCTGCAAATTCCTACATGGTATCAGAGCTATTTGAGGGCTGCGTCCATTGGTGATCGAAATCTGAGGCCGGTAGAACTGCATCCGACTGTCGTTTCCTAGATCTATTGTTTCTGACAACTTTCATGCTGAGGGGACTACTCTATTGTGTTAGGAGCATCTGTTCCAGTGAAGAACCACTTTCGTATCATGCAAAAAGGTTTCTGGTAGCCCTAGCTACGTCATTTTTAAGATCTGGAGGTATACAGTGTTTATTTGCAGTTTCTAGTTATTTTCTCTCTCTTTATTATTTCAGTTTATTTAGCTTCTTTTTTTTATTACTGGATCTATACCTTTCATTTGTGCGTATGCTCTTTGCCCTGCGACTCTATGCGATCTAGGCAAATCAGAAATAGAGAGGAAGGATTTTTCTCATGCGTATGCTCTTTTCTGCTGCGCCTTAGTGTGATCTCGGAAAATCAGAAACATTGAGGAAAATATTTAGTTTCCAGGTAAAGCTAACCTCAAGCCGTAAGGCTTGTTTGTGTCTGTATGTCCATGTTGGGTTTTGTGTTTTTTTGTTTTGTAGGGAAAAAGAGCTTTCTCAAGCAAGCACACAACCCAAAGCTTCAGTGACTAAAAAAAAAAAACACCTCCCTCTCTCTCTCTCTCTCTCTCAAACTTTTAGTTTAGCTCACTTGGTCCAAAGCTAATTTATGAGAGTAGAGGTCTAAAGTTCAAGTCTTATTTTTGTTGAGCTAATTAGATTAAGTTTGGAAAGGGGGTAGATTTTTCATTTCCGCACATTCCTGCACTTCGTCGACATCTTCATCAACTTTTCTTCAAAAAGCCACAACTTCTTCATCCAGAAGCCGTTTTCCGAGCCGTTTTTTTGAACTAGCCTAATTTTTCGAGATCTTTCCATGGAACACTTAGTTTCAGCATATATAGCTTCAGTTTCTATCAAAAGGGAAAGTACATGCCAAGTTTTTCTTGATACCACCAACTTCTTCCAATGGTGGTCCTACATTGTGGATTTACTTAGAAGTAAAGGTCTTTACAGAATAGCCACATGCCAAGAAACCAAACTAGAAGATGAAGATAAGGCAGCTAAATGGTAAAATAGGCAAGATCAAGCATGTGGGGTGATAGGGATGTCTATTTCTCCAGATCTTAGATTCCATATTGAAGAACTTGATACTCCTGACGAAGCATTGAAACAGATTACTAAATTTTTTGGAATCAAAAATGAACTTAGAGCCCATCAACTTGAAAATGAGCTGCTTACATTGGACCCCAATAATTTTTCTTGCATTGAAGATTTTTTGTCCAAGTTCAAGACCCTTAGAATTCTCTTGGAAGGTGTTAAGGTTAAGAAATAAGATAGTAACCTTATCTATTCCATTCTTACTAAGTTGGGACTAGCCTACTCTGTGTTTGTTTCCACCTTCCATTCTACAAGAGAAGCCTTCATTTCTCAAGGACAAGCCTACAAGTCCCCTTACTTTGATTCCTTTTGTGATTCTTTAATAAGAGAACAATAAAAACTCTTACATCTTGGTCTTCTTAATCTTGGAAACTCCTCTAAGAAAGCCTTAGCCGCTCAGCAACAACCAAATTCAAAGAATCCTAAGAAGTTGTATCCTAAAAGGAATGGTGCTAAACCAAACAAGGGTCCTAAGCAATTCTAGTCTCAAAATGAAAAATCATTTCAACAAAATGATAAGGCAAATAAAAAGAAAGGGAAGAAGCTTGATAGACATTGCCACTTTTGTAATCGAGATGGCCACTTAGAATCCAAATTCTTTAAGAAGATGGAAGCCTTGAAAGCAACAATGAAGAAGCATAACATCCATTTGGAGCACTCTTCAACTTCAATTTCATCTTCAGGGATAGCACTTTCTACATGTGGTTGTCAAGCATCTCATTCTGGCTATGCACTAAATGTATCTTCTTCTTCTCATTCTCATGAGTGGCTCATTGATTCTGGAGCTTCTTATCACATGGCCAAAAACAAAGCCATGTTTTATTCTTTAAATGATTGTAACACCAAAAATATCTATGTTGGTGATGATAGATCTCTTAATGTTGTAGGGAGTGGAATTGTTCATATAGACAATGGTCAATTTAATGATGTATTATGTGTTCCAACCTTATCCTGCAACCTTCTATCTGTATATCAGATAAATCATTCAGGTGAAGGTAGAATTGTTGAATTTTCACCTCACAATGTTGTAATTAAGGACCTAATCCTAGACAGATTTTAGCTACTGGCATTGCTGATGATTCTACAAGGTTGTATAAGTTTAACAACTTTGGGTCATCAAATCTTCCCTCGGTATTTGTTGTTCATAATGATGAAGTGGGCAAACTTTGGCATGAGTGATTTGGTCACTTAAACTATCGCTCCCTTCAGAATCTATGTAAAGAAAATATGGTGACAGTTCTTCCAATGGTATCTTGCAGAGATGGTGTTTGTGCCGGATGTGTACTCGGAAAACATCATCGGGATAGTTTTGAAAAACATGCCTCTTGGCACGCCTTAGCCCCTTTATAGCTTGTGCATAGTGATTTATGTGTTCCACTTCCAGCTGTTTCATTCTCTGGATACAAGTATTTCTTAACTTTCATTGATGATTTCTCCAGACACACTTGGGTATACTTCTTAAAACTCAAGAGTGAAGTATTTAACATGTTGTTGGCATTTAAGGCCTTTGTTGAAAAATAATCTGGACATCAAATTCTTAAGCTAAAATATGATAATGGTGGAGAATATGTTAACAACAAATTCATCAACTTTTGCATTGAGAATGGAATTCAAATGCAACATACTGTTCCATATACTCCACAACAAAATGGTGTAGCTGAAAGGAAGAATCACGCCTTAAAGGAAATGGCTAATTGTATGCTTCAATCTAAAGGACTTAGTCTTAATTTTTGGGCAGAAGCAATTAACTGTGCAAATTACATAATAAATCGCACTTACTAAGGTTCTAAAGAATATCACTCCAGAAGAAGCTTGGAGTTCCATTAAAACAGATGTAAGTCACTTTCGTGTTTTTGGAAGTGAAGCATGGGCCCATATTCCAGATGAAAAGCATAAAGCTTTAGAACCTAAGAGTGAGAAATGTACTTTTGTTGGATATTCTGAAGATGTAAAAGGTTATAGACTTATTTCATTTAAGTCCAAAAATGTTATCATTAGAAGAGATGTAAAATTTGATGAAAATAAATCGGCCTGCGAGCCTAGTCCGGCGGATGTGCCACCTCTTCCTATCTCTTCGACTTTTGAAAACATTTCTTCTTCAGATGATGAAAGTGAGGATGACAATCCTCCCCCACCTTCTCAGGATCCTCCTTCAGCTCCTCAACTTCCAAAATGGGTCCATGCTACTCGGGATGTAGCAGGTGATCTTGTCGGTGATCCTACAGATCAGCGGCGTACACGTTCTCAATTCAATAGAGCCTCTTATTTACTGGCTCAAGCTTCAGCGGATTATGATCCTGACACCTTTGCAGAAGCTTTAGGCCATCCAGATTGGGACGCAGCTATGAATGAAGAATATCGTTCATTATTAGCAAACGATACATGGGATCTTGTTCCTCTACCAAAGGGACGAAAACTTGTTAGATGCAAATGGGTTTACAGAACCAAGTATTGACCAGATGGGAAAGTTGATAAACATAAAGCTCGTCATGTTGCTAAGGGTTTTTCACAAGCTGAAGGCATTGACTATACTGAAACCTTCTCCCTTGTTGCCAAAATGAACTCTATCCGCCTTGTTCTTTCCCTTGCTACCTCTTTCCAATGGGAAGTCCATCAGATGGATGTTAAATCTGCCTTCTTGCATGGGGACTTGCATGAAGAAATCTATATGGAACAACCTATTGGCTTTATACAAACAGAGTCTAGCCTTCTATGTCGGCTTAAGAAATCCCTTTATGGTCTCAAGCAAGCTCCTCGGGCTTGGTATGCCAAAATGGATAGCTTTCTTTTAGAATCTGGCTTTTCTAGGTGTCATTCTAACAATAATGTCTACACCAAGAAAGTGGGAAAGTCTCTTATCATTCTTGTTCTTTATGTTGATGATCTTATCCTCACTGGTAGTGATCCCAACCTTATTCACCATGTGAAGTCCAGCCTTAAAAGGAAGTTTGAAATGACAGACTTAGGACATTTACATTATTTTCTCGGTCTTCAAGTCTTGCAATCCAAGGAGGGTATTTCCCTTTCCCAGTCCAAGTATGCTTGTGATATTCTTCGTCATTTTCACATGGAAGATTGTAAGCCAGCTCCTTCTCCCTTTCAGTCTGGAGTCAAACTTTCAGTCTCTTGTACTTCTCCTGAAGTTGATGCTACCTTATACCGTCAACTTGTAGGAAAACTCTTGTATTTAACCCATACTCGTCCTGACCTTTCCTTTGCTTTTGGCCTTGTTGCTCGTTTTATGCAAAACCCCCGTGAAAGTCATTGGAAAGCAGCTAAAAGAATACTTCGTTATGTTCGAGGTACAGTACAGTTTGGGATT